>JALLAZ010000099.1:0-25114 GCA_036939755.1 Stephanodiscus triporus
CTCGTCCAGGGAGCGAGAGAGGCGCCCTGAGGCTGGGCGGCCAGCTTCGTCCATGCGTGTGTGTCGTGTGTCTCGCAGTATCTACGATAAGTACCATACGATACCAAGCTCTACTATTTCCTCGGGTGTGCGCTGTTAACAACGAACCAAGCTAACAACCAATGATGACGGCGCGCCCGACAACAGCTGCCGTCCTCTCCCTCGTCGTGGGTCTGCTGCTTTGCCTTCGATGCACCAGCGCATTTTCCACGACGCGTGCCGCGGCCGCCGCACCACCTCGCGGATTCGCCTCGCTCTCCCCTCGCGCGTCCTCTTCGTCGTCGTCGTCGTCGTCGGCGGCGGCGTCGTCGTCGTCGGCGGCGGCCGGCGTCGGTCGAGGTCGATGCCGTCGCGACGAAGAAGACGAAGTCTCCCATCATCCCCACCAGCGACGACGGAGGGAGCTCGTGATCCGATCCATCGCCTCGGCGACGGCGGGGATGGTCCTGCGCGGATCGGCGGCGGCGTCGATCGTCTTCCCCCTCCTCGACGCGGCGCCGGCCCTGGCGGACGACGAGTACGACGACGACGACGGCGCGATTCGCATTCCGAGGATCACGCACAGGGCCTACCTCGACGTCGTATTCGGCGATAGTCGCGGCGGGGGGGGGGGCGGCGAGGGCAGGAGGAGCAGGCTGGTCATCGGACTCTTCGGGGACTCGTCGCCGAGGATGGTGAAGAATTTCCTGACGCTTTGCGCGAACCGCGATGCCGACGGGCCCTCCTACGTTGGCTCGACGTTCTACAGAGGTGAGGGCGTCGCGCGTATGTATTGCAGCACTCTATAATAATATATCACGTCTCTCGCCGAAAGATCGTGCCAGGCGCAACGTAACATCCGATTTTATATATTCGTTATATTTCTCACCAAAACACTCCGCGCCTCGCTCGCGTGGTCGAAAAAATCCCCCTCCATCGAAATCGGGCGGCGACCCCCCCCCCCCCCAACCAACATCGACGCGCGTTTCGATCGTCGCGTCTCTGCAAACATCAATCGCGCCCGCGAAGCGCTTTCCGGCAACTCGATCCAGGGCGGCGCCATCGGATATCCCACCGGCAAGTCCGGCACGAGCTCGTTCGAGAACGGCGCGCCCTTCGCGCCGGACAATTACGACGTCCGCCACTCGAGGGCGGGACTCGTGAGCGCCGTGCGCGCGAATGCGAACGGCGACGTGGATTCGAGGTTCTTCGTTCAGACGGAGGACGACGCGGGTTGGGCCGACGGGAGGTACGCGGCGTTCGGGATAGTTCTCGACGATGGCGATGATGAGAGGGGGATGGACTTGGTCAGGAGGATCAGCAGGGTCGAGGTGAAGACGCCCCAGAATAGTCCGAAGGAACCGATAACCATCGTCGGGTGCGGGGTGTTGGCGGAGAGGTGAAAGACTACCCCCCGACCGAAGACGATGATGCAGCCGGGCGTGATGTTCCACACGAAGACGGCTTTCACGGGAACCGGAGGACGACTACAATGGCGGTGTTAATGAGCTCATCATAGCTATGATATAATGATACATGCTTAGTTTTCTCCGTCTATTGAGAGATAATCTAATAGAGGCTTCAAAATAACCCCCAGTGCTAAGACGCATGTCTCACGCAGCATCTTCCCCATGAAACCTTCCCCACCCCTTTCAATTCCCGAACAAAATCAAGGGAACGGCACCTTTCGTCTGGAATGTGTATCAAGTAAATAGGTCCCAGTTTTTGTAGATTCAATTATTTCAGTAACTGACATCCAGTCACGCTAGATGTAGTAACGCGCCTCTTTCTCTTAAAATAATATCATCCTTTATGGGACTCTACTACAGTTTATTTTTCTATCCGACGGCATGACAACTACTTACCCCTTCTTCTTTCGGAAGAAGAATCCGCCCTCTCGCTCCTTTACAACGCTGAACGCCTCCTTTGATATCTCCTTCGCGGAACCAAAGAAGCTCGAGCCGAAGGACGAAACTCCACCCAGGGCATTCTTGACCGTTTGCGCGGGCAACGCGAGGACGCTGCCGACCGCGGACGAGACCGTATTCCGTTGATGCTCGTGGCTCCATTTGCTGATCCCGCGCAGCGCGTGCAGGCGCAGCGCTCCCGCGGAACAGCCGGCGGCGGCCACGACAGGTCTGGCCAACGTCGGCCCGAAGTCGACGTCGTACACGGCCTGCTCATTTTCTGACACTCCCCACCTATCGATGGTAACGAGAGGCCGAAGGGACGACACAAGATGAACCGAAACCCCCCCTCCAGCGCACACGAAGACTGCCCTCCCATCAGCGGTCGGGAGAATCTTCTTGGGTGTACCCATGGATGATGGTAATGGGCGTGAACCCACATGCCTTCCCTCTACGGTAAATAGTTCCAATGAAAATACTTCTTTCGCCGTGTTATCTCCGCGCATGAACTTTGTAGAGCAAACACCAATAACGAAGCCTAGTGTACTGAGGCATAAAGCTTGTGTGTTCGCAAACGTCGTCTCGATTTCATATCCTTCGTATGTTTCCTCGGCCACATCCACGGCCATCGCTGTTAATAAGTGTCTTGCATTTGCAACATCTGGGGGCTTGAAATTTCTAACCATTGCACCATTCCCAATGTCAAAGAGACAGCACAGTTTGGACGAGACGCTGACACATAATCCCAGAGAGCATGAGATGGCTACACCATATACAGACGAACCGCCATGACCGCCCATCCTAAGTCTAGGTCTCAGTGGCCAATAATGTGAAGAAATAAATCGCCAGAGGGTGGCACTTCCATCGGCGCTACCTACAATGACAAGTTCGCCGCCAACGCCTCCCTGTCCTGACGCGGTCCCAACGGGATCCATATCAATTGCTGTAATGCAGTCGGCATGAATCGAAGGGACGATTACTTCTCCCTGTATTTGCCCCTTGACAGGGTCCACAAGTTGCATGGCCAAAGCACCACGTCCATCACCATCGCTTACAACAAGAATCAGCGATCGGTTTGCAAACATAGTTTTTGAAATCGCAACTGCCGCATTTCGACAATCCTCACTTCCCGTCGTGGCGTATGGCAGACGAGGGATGGTTCGAAAACTAAACAGCTCTCGTTGTGCCACGAAGCAACCTTTGTCGCGGAAAATGTCGCCACTTTTGTCTGTTTTGTCGTCGTGGGAGGTGTCGGAATCGGCTTCTGACACCTCATCATCGTCATCAAAGTCAGGTTTCCAGGCCCACCTAAAGAAATGAAAGACTCCCTTTGAGTCTACAGCCAGGCATCGATCCGTCGTTGCTAGCCTGATGGAAACAAGAGGTGCGTGTGGCCCTGGCGGGGGAGCTCCAAGATGTACCTGAAAAATGACAAACGTCGAAAAGAATGAAGTGAGAATCCAGGTTACACAACACGAGTTGACATGTGAAAGTTGAATCAATAGTGTGAATAACTCACCCAGTAAGAAAGGGGGGCATCAGCAAAAGGCAAGTCTCTCTTTGATAGAGTTTCTTCTTCGTTGTCTGCATCCATTGTTCGTATCTGATCAAGCGACCTGTGCGAACGCAGTGGTGCCATTTTCATGTCATACAAATCCGAGAGTGTCTGGTGACGACGGCGATTCTCGCGAGATTGCTTCTTCGCATGACGCCTGTAAAATAATTGCATAGGGCACTGTCCAAAGTGGGCAATTTGTAGCTCTGTTGCCTGGCGCAAGCCCTCATCTTCGATACTTGCGACATCAACGGACCCATAGTAAGTTAAGTAGAAATATACGTTATTTGCCTCGATGGCGGCTTTCCCTTGTTGCTTCCTTCCAAAGATAAGATCAATCCAATCCGGCAGCATTTTTGAGCAAATATCGCTTTCTAATGCAAGACGCTACATGTGTGCGTTTGTTTCAGTGAAGCGAGCCAAAAAGACAAATTAGTATAAAACACGACATCGACAACCAACGTTCAAATCGGTTGTCCATGGGACACGCGCTGGGGATTACGCACCATGACTTCAACAAATTTTTCGGGACTCCCTTTCGCCCATGGCGGTAGCATAACATCACCTAGAATCTCCCCATCTTGGCTTGTCCCAAGCTTGAACTCATTTGAATTCCTCAAAAAAGAAGGGTTCGAATAGAACTCAGGAGTTAATTCTTTCACTTCGGCGGCTGACCTTCCTGTGCACATGTCCCAAGTACGCTTTACAGAGCTAAACAAGCGATCTGCCACATCGAAATGTCCCGATTGCAGCTGCCTATGCAGGGAAGAAAATGGGTGCATTCTGATCAAAAAATGAATCACCACACCTGCGCTCGTTGAATAGTGAGAACCGTACATAAATGGAGGGATAGATGGGTCGTCAAAAGTATTGAATCGATCAAGGAGCTCAGCGAGCCTCTCTTCATTCAATGCACCCATCGGCTTGGACATGTCACGAAAGTTAGCCTTGTCTTGTAGGTCTGGGACTTCTTCTGAAGTGTAGTTGGACAAAACCCACGGGAATACAGGATATTGGCAGATATCGTTATATGATCGCCCAGCCAGGACATTCAAACATAACAAGTAGTCGAAATTTGAGATAGCATCATGACTCCAAGCATGCGTCAGCTTTCTCAGCTCTTCGTGAAGAAATTGCCCCGATTTGTCTGGATATTGCTTTACTGTCTGCATGGGGGCACGTTTCATGATGGCGTTTGCCGCATCATCGCGCCTTGTATTCCCCCATGTACCAGCACCAAAATCTATGAACAATGATCTAGAACCTGCGAAAAAGGCAGTGCCACCAGATGTCACGCCCGCAGATGGAATGAAGAAGAGTTCTAATGCAGAATCACGTAGTCTGTATCGTCGTAGGTAAATATGGGAAGCTTCGGATATGTTCCATCTCGTCGCTTTCAGACGCATTGCTGCTCTCGTGTGCATTTCTTCATCACGCTTCTGGACTTCGTTTGGAGAAAGATCCTCAAGCTTCTTCTGGTGATAAGACTCGTATTCTCCTTCAACCAACCCCTCTCCGTCCTCATATTCTACAATCAAATGACTCTCGGTCAGGATAAGGGTGCACTTGAGGCTGCAATTGCGTACGAGATAAGTTAAATGTAACGAGGTGTAAGGATCTCAAATCAATAATATGATACCCAAATCTCAACAACAAAAATATGAACAAGTCGAGGCTCACCTGCAATCAGGTTTCACTTGGAGACAGCTACTGTAATATTCTTCCATTGATCCGCCACCAAGTCTCCTTCCTTCACCCATGCTATGAAGAGAGCTACTGTCTGGAGGATACGAGAAACTAGATGCAGCAAAGTGAAAGGTACCCTGTTGTTGGATGGCAAGAGGGCTCATTGGCGTGTCTTCTTCGCTCTTCATCAATTTGATTTCTGTGTCGACAACGCCAGCTGGGGCAGACTCAACATTCTCTTCCTCATTACCAAATGAAATAGTGGACTCTCTCCTGTCTGTGAAATGTAAATCTGCCTCTCTCTCATCGAAATCATCTGCCATCGCATTTTCCCTGTGAGATTCGTCCAAGCTGTCAAACTGCTCTAACATATCCTCGGATATTTCTTTCTTAGTAATATCGACAATCTTGACGTTCTGGCTCAACAATTTTATATCAATGGTAGTGCTAGAAACACTAGAAGAACGCCGAGCCAACTCAGGAGAATGATCCAAATAACTTGGGATGAATCGGGGGAAAAGGGGGAAAACAGGAACGGTCGCAATTTTGTCTACGAAATCGCGCCCACCGTCGTTTACAGCCTGCAGAGGTACGGCAGCATTTACAAAGTCAATCCGTGCGCATCGGTATAGACATCAGCAAAATGGGGAAAAAACGACGATCGCTTACCCGCTCCCACAAACAATTATTGATTCCTGCATCTATGCAGTCCATCCATGTGTTCCAACAAAGACGTTCTACGAAAGCAGTTCGACCGAACCTCCGCCGAAGAAAATATTCATAGGCAAGGTACTGATGCTGATGTCTCAGAATTGATTGTACTTCTATAAATCGCGCCATTGCATCGGATGCGGATAAAGACGTGATGCTCGGCATTTTCGTCGAAGGTGGTCTCGTGTCCTCGCTGAACGATTTATTAGTAGAGCCAAGGTGAATGCTTTCGTCAAAGAGATCAACTAGCTCTGCCTCAGCTGCATCTTGTATCTGAATTTTGTCCCAATTATCAATGTAACGCTCAAGAATTGAAAGCACACATTGGGACTTTTCTTCGGGACTTTGACGAATCGCCTCTTCGCGACAGCATTGATTCAGGGCAGCACCAAGACCTTTGTAGTGAGACCAGCCCATTGGTGACACAATTAGCTTCGTGGGGTCATCATTGAGGTTTGCATCTCCCGGGAAAGAGACAAAATCAGCGCCATTCTCTGGAAGAACGTTCTTGCCTAAAATGAGTCTTTCAATAACTTGAGCATGCAGTCCTTCTTTATTTCCGGTGTTCTTGTCAGCTTGCGAGGATTCTTCTTTGACATCCGAGTTTTCACCATGATTTGGGGCGGTAACGTCGTATTCGTATGCATCAAATGACGCCCTTTCTTTGCGTATGCTTTCTTCCATGTACCGTAAACTCATCGCTCGTACGATTGTCATCACTAAAGTACTACAGAGCACCACAGCTTTCGTGTCTCCCATTATTTGGTGGTGAGTGATAGACCGACGAAAAGTGGCAACTGCATTCATAAAAACGTCACGGCTTATGGGAAAACCAAGGCCCTGAATTGCTGCAACAAGAGATTTATCAAGTTCCGCACAGACTAACTCCAAGAGAATCGATGTTGAATGAGATGAAGTTATTACAACAGCTTCGCTTCTAATAATTCCAGTTGCAGGAACAACAATTCGAACGCACGACTGCAAAATTGGCAGAAGAAGCTTTGAATTCGAAGGATCGGATGAATGCTTCGGATTGGACTCGTGTTGCTTACCACTGGAGGCCTGGTGGTACAGCTCATAATTGCTGTGAGGGAGTGATTTTTCAACAGAATTGTTCCGTGCCGTGTCTGTATTAGCATTGGCTTGGTATTCTAACATCATCCCCACCTCTTCTGAAGTAAAACGAGAGGTTGAGGGTTTTATCTGTGTCCAGCCCCCACATTCACGACCAGATACCATCATCTCAAGAAGGGCTTTCAGTAGGCGCACTTGGTCAATGGAATACTTGTTTGAGCCATTGCGATCGTGACTCAAAATTGAGCCTCGTCGGTTGGTCTTCTCAGGCTGTGATATCAACTCCTTTTCTTCCACCAAGTCCATTAAACGAGCAACTGCAGAGCAGGTTTCGATATTCCACGGACGATGGTCATGATGGCGGGCAAATTTACTCAAAACTAGCGCAGCAAGATGACACAGGGTCGATTTTGGCAGAGTCTTCTCCGATTTTATTGTCTCTTCTGTGTTCATCAGCGAATGATGTTCATTCTTTCCCTTTTTATTCACGGATGCAGATAAGGCGTAGCTTTTGTCAGACAGAGAAGTAATTACGCTGCGCCAAACCGCTGTTGATGCTTCTCCTCCGCCATACATCATTGCCTGGGCTACCAATCGAGAAACGGCGTAGAGAGCCATGTCTTGGACTGAACTTAGGTCATCGTGAACACATTGCTCTAGACTGAGCTCTAAAAATTTTGCAGGATCATGTCCTTCTAAAACATTTGCAACAGAAGCTCGCCTCGGGTCTGAAAGTGACGTGGTTTGGCGCAAAAGTATTGCAGTAGAAAAACGTCTTGAAGGCTGTGGAACTCGGACAACTCCCACTGGGAATGCCGTCGCGGCGTCATCGGGCTGAATATCACCAGTTGAAGATGGAATATCTACCCAATCTTTATCTGTCGAGTCAGATCGTTTACGAAGTATTGGCTCTGAGGGCTGGGCTGCATCATTGATCCTTCTATCATCTGATGCCCTATAAGTTTGCCCTTTGTGCTGTTTTTTGTCATTCAAGAGCTTCGTACTCCAATGGATCGGTTCATCGAGCAATGACACGACTTGTAAAAGGATGGGAACATACTCTTTGGCACCTGACACGAACACCTTCTTGGCTCTATGCAATTGATCCCCGCCCTTTGCATTAGATTTCGCACCAAGCAGACCTCCCTTTTTGCTCCCATACAGAGCTTGAATGGCGAGACTAAGCATTGACAGGAGTTCTTTTAGCACATCTACTGAGAGATATGTTTCATCAGTTATTATCATCCTCGTTTGCGGTTGGTGATCATTTGGATCACTTCTGATCATTGAGGGAGAAAGTAATGATTGGGCCACCCCTGGAAAAAGCGGCATAAATGCTGATAGTCTCCGCGAGATAGATTCAATCCTTGTGCTAGTTAAACTTTTCGATAATGATTTATTACTCAGTCAGTAATAGGTGCCCGCGAATGAGGAACAAGAATGTCACAAACTCACCTATCTTTCTCTCTTGATGAACTTAAGACGAAAAAGTGCGAGAGCACCGCCAGCACGTCGCTTGCAGCCTTCCTGTCACTTTGGAGGCCCAGCATAGCTTTGTCGAGCGAACCCGCTTTTCCGGCCAAAAGAATCAAATGTCCAGTAGAAGTGGATATCAATTTGCTCTCTTCCATACCAGCCAAAGAGCTCAGCCACTGGAGACAAATTTCGCATTGATGTGGTATGGCGGGGAAGGAAGGAAAGGCGGGTTCAGAACAGGATATGAAAGATTTCTTCTACTAGAACGAAAACACTAAGCTCACCGCAAAAGTAAGTAAAGATAGACGCCAATGATAGGTCCAGTCAAGGGGGTGGACGGCATCCGGATCAACATTACTGTCAAACTCAATAGATTGTGACAATTCTATGTCACTGTTTTCTTGGGCGTCACTTGGCCCACTCCCTTTCGGTTGGTTTGAAAACCGTGGACTGCTTCGACTCAACAGCAATGGCGCCACAATATCGTGGTAATGGCAGAGCAACAAATTTCGTCCCAGGCGAGACTCCAACGCAATGTCTTGCGGCAGTCGACGATTGCCTCTCTTCTTCTGTTTATTTGCAGGCGGCGATGACGGAAATCCAAGACAGAGGGTG
This sequence comes from Stephanodiscus triporus, assembly GCA_036939755.1. Taxonomy (NCBI): domain Eukaryota; phylum Bacillariophyta; class Thalassiosirophyceae; order Thalassiosirales; family Thalassiosiraceae; genus Stephanodiscus; species Stephanodiscus triporus. Next base: position 9,043 of record JALLAZ010000099.1, read on the forward strand.
CTCATCACGCCACACTTGACCAAAAGTCTTGCAATAGACGTCGTGATAACGTGTGCGCATATAGAGCCGAGTGGGCATTCGGTGAGAGTGCCTACTAAAGCACCAACGTCGCGCTCTCCTCGAGAAACTGATGAACCAGCAGCCGATGTTAGCGTGGAGAGAAGCATGGTGTACAGTATGTCAGAGAGCGAAGATGCAACCGATTCAACCGCAATTTTAGTTGTTGTCAATGAAGTGACCGATTCTTGCGGTACCGGCCCTTTTGGAGACATCAGAGAATGGTCAAAGCGAATTCGCAGACAATCTAAAAAGTACTGAAGGTTGATTTGCTTCCTCAACAACGAGCCATAATCCTCCCCGGGAAAAATAACAGCTTGATCCACTTCCATCGATGTCGAATCAACTTGGCAATATCTGCTGGCAATCGCCTTGAGTATAGGTGCGGCCCCAATCGGATCACTCCCCAGAAGATCGAAATCCATCGCGAGTCCAAATAGGGAAGTTAAAGCTAAATCAGAAGCGCGTCGTACTCTCAGCAGTCCCCGACATGGATTGATGACAGCATGGGAAAGATGATGATCGACTCTCGCTATGTTGGGACCGCAGCAAACGTCAATTAACTCTACTATTGCATTGGCAATCGCCAATGGGAGGATGGGCGGACTGGAAGAATCATGATCCATGTCGTAGTCTACGTTCTCGCTCGATGAATTTATCGTGCCACTGAGACCACTCACTTTTCTGCCCGAAAATCGCGGAACAGGTGTATCTACAGTTTTATTCCTCGTCAGCAATCCCAACCTTGCCCCGCGGATCAAAACTTTTCGAACCAACGTCGCCAAGACATGAATCACACCATTCTGTAACGCGTCATCTCGCATGGCACTCCCACTGCATCGCATGCATTCGGCAACCAACCGTATAAGACAACCTGCCAATTCTCCATCATTGCACAATAGATCATTCAAATGTGCGAAACTTTCGACGTGTATTGTCTTTTGCACGTTATTCACCTCCTCGTTGCCAGCATACGGCAGCGCCAAACGGAAGGGAAGGAGAGATAAATTCATGGCATTCGCAGCCTGGATGGCACGTGGAAATGATATAGGAGGATTGTCGTTGAGATTGTAATCGTCAGTGTCCGGCGCCGTCGAGGGCGGGCGGATCCTTATCGTGGAATCCCGCTGCCGCTCGCTATTGATGTAATTCCAAGTGACATTTTGATAGGAAGCATTGCCGGTAATTTCCATGCCCGCAGATGACATTGGAGGGCTGGGAGCAGTAGGGCGGACAATTCCCACCTTGGGAACGGCGTCAGCGCCTCCGATGCGGGACGGGGCCGCCGACGGCAGGCAGACCATCCTCCTCTTCGTTTCGTGATACTGATGTTTCCGCTTTGGCGACGAAGACGCCGATGGCGATGATGGAACGGCGCCTCCATATATTTTGGTATCCGCTGAATGGAACGTCCACACCACGCGTCCCAACAAACCTTGCAAGTAGACGTGCGCATCTTTTTCCTCTCCGCTGCCGATCCACGTCTCGTCGGTCTTTCCAAATGATGACTCCTGCGAGGCGGCCGAGGTCGAGGTCGGTAAATCATGATTTTGGAAAACGTCGCCTTCGTTATTTACCCCCGTGGCGCTCATCATGCCGCCGCCGTCGCCACTGCCACCGGGATAAACTCCCGGCGTTATGCCGACGGAGACGGGAATGCCGAGCGAGCGCGGGGGCAAGAGCTCGTGAGCGCCCGGACCTGTCCCGCCTCCCATGATGCCCCCACTTCCGCCGCCGCCACCGCCCGAGGCGCCGTCCGGGGCGGTACCGTAATACCCGTGTCCCGCGGACAGGGCCACGATGGCGTCGCGATTCTGGGGATTTGTCGGCACCGGACCCAAAAGGAAGGACAGGCCCGTACCGCATCCGCCGCTCCCGGACGACGACGAGTAGTCCCCCAACGGACCGCGTTCGGCGACGATGGCGAGGACGGAGTTGGGAATAGGCGGGCCGGCGAGGAGCGCCACCGAGTGGACGGAGGCGATGCACGATCGAAATGACGTCTTCCACTTTGTCGTGGGGGACGACGTCGTTGTTCCCGACGACAATGGGGAGGCGGCGGCGGCGGCGGGAGGAGGATAAGGATCCAACGCCTCCACCTCCACTCCATTGTCAAAGGGGCCGTCAAGCAGTGTGCATTCCGCGAGGATGCCCATGTTGAGCAGCCGCCGTCGCTCCTGCTCGTCCGTTCGCGCGTCCCCGCAATGGCGGACGTCGGGTAAGACGCCGACCAAGGAGACTGGGGGCGCGATCGTCGTGGCGTCAAGCGCGGGGAATCCCAACTCCCCCCTCATCATCTCCTCGCCGTTGACGCTCACGATCAACTCTGGCCGACGGAGATAGGGATGGGTGTGCTGGATGGCGATCAGGCTCCATTCGTCGGCGGGGAGGGTGATGTCAGAAGACACGAATTGTCCCCCCCCGCCGCCGGGCGCGGCGGGGAGAGCTTCTCCACCATTTCCATACTTCCCATTCTTTCTTCTCCCCGACGACGACGCTGAAGTCTTTTGAGATTGAGAAGAAGACGGCGCCTGATCTAGCTGCTGCAGCTGCTGCTGGAAATGCTCCATGTTTCGCGAATGGGTACCGCCGCCGCCCTTGAAGCTGATATTAGGCGATGTCCTCGACCTGCCGCTGGCGTTGCGCCTCGTCCTTTTCCTCTCCTTCTTATCGTCGACGGCGACGTCGTCGTCATCGTCGTCGATATTATCACTAATAATGGCGCCGGCGTCGCCTCCGTTGTCATCGGCGGGAGCGGTGACATCGTCGACACCCTCCCCCGAACCGGTTGCCGCCGACGAGGTCGGGTAAAGGCGCGAAAGGATCGCCTCGGCATTATTATTCGGCAGGGTGTAAGCGGTGACGGTCGCGGTCAACATCGTCGACATCGTCGCGCCGCCGTCGTCGCCCTTTCCGCTCCCGCCGACCGCCGGGGGGGCGACGATCGCCCTCCACTGTCCCATGACGGCGCAAACCCCCACCGCCCTGCCGCCGAGGCCATTATCGCCCGCGCGGCCGTCGTCGTCGTCGAGGCCCGTGGCGAAACGGTACAGGACCTGCCTTCGGGGAGTACGACGTCGCGGACGACGGTCGTCGTCGTCGTCGTCTCGTGCGTTCGGGGTCAGGGTCGGTCTGACCCATAGCAGCACCGAGTACCCCTTGCGGAACGTCCTGTGGAAGTCCAATCCAGGCAGGCGCAGGCCCCCGCCGCGGACTACGTCCCTCGTCCTCGAGACGGCCCTCGCCCTCGCATTGACGTCGTTCTCCGCGTCGTCGGCCATGAAGAAATCGTCGTCGTCGTCGTCGCCGTCGCCGCTGTCGTACACGTCGTCCGCCGAGATCGGGGGGCGGAGCTCCCAGTGAGACCCGACGCACCCGTGCAGTCGCGCAGACGTCGTAGCGGTCGCGGCGGTCGTCGTGGCCGTCGTCCCCCCCCCCCCCACCGCGCGCGACCGCAGCGCATCGAGGAGCCTCGACGCCGCCTCCAGCTTCTCCGCGCGACGTCCCTCGTGACGCGAACTTCGCAGCAACCTCGCGGGGGCGAACCTGCTAAGCAGATCCCGCGGCGACGTCGACGCCGACGCAGTCGCGGCGGGGGAGGTGGCGGGATCCGGATCGCCGGGGGGGACGACCGAGATCAGGCGGAGCAATTCGAGGTGAAGGTGCTCGTGCAGGGAGCGCGACGATGACGATGACGACGACGACGACGACGACGACGGGGGGACGGAGGAGGAGGAGGAGGAGGAGGAGGAGGTTTGTCCGTCGTCCCTTCCCCCGGAGCGCGACCGATCCCCAGACGCCGACGCCGACGCCGACGCCGACGCCGAGGACGCTCCACCGTCGATGACCATTGGTGACGCTATTCAATCGCGGGTCGCACTATTTGTCGTCGTTGTGTGTCGTCGCTGTGATGTGATTCCTGATATCGTTCTGGCTTTCGATAATCCTGTCTGTCTTTATCTACTTTCATGGGCCGGCTGGCGCCGCCGGCGGCGCGCGGCTGCCGGGGGGGCGCGGGCGGCTGGCTGATCACAATTTTGGGGGGGGCTTTATCGGGGGGGGGGGGATAAGGTAGACGAGCGCCACACTTGCATGTGTGATGTATACTACTCCTTGGCGTAATATACACTTGAGAAAGTTAGGCTCTAGGGTAGTTTTCCTCTCTGACTTCTTTCCCCGGGGAAAGATTTCTTTGACAAAACTTGACTCCGACAAGCAAACCTTTTGGAGAGCGTCGCTAACAAAAATACATCTTATCTGGTATCGTACGATAGGATAAGAGCTCAATAACACACTCTGTTAAGTCCCGACCGCCCCGGAAGTAATTACCTAGGTATGGTACTCCTACTTTCTAATACATACTTTATGGTAGAGATACTTGAGATAAGTATGGGTCTCCTAGTCATCAATATTTATTTCCTATTTATAATTTACTCTATTGGCTTACGAGTTTACCTGGTCTTTCGGGTCCTGAGTTTTGTAACATTTTTTTTAATTAGCATAGCGCTATATAAAATAGAATCCGACTCCCGCCTCCAATGTTACATCGGGGATTTACGAGTGATCCTGCCTCTTGGGGTGGATCATATCGTGTGCACGCTATTCCCCAAGGCCTCAAGAGCGAGATCTATTAGCATCACTTTCTCGGAGAGGGTGGAGGGGCTGATCGAGGCGGCGTCAACCACAAACGCGACGAAAATCCCACGCGGGCTGGGAGGATTGATCAAAAGCGAATCACAACGAGCTACAGCAAAGCCGCCACCAGCGATGGGCAATCCCCGTCACCTATTCCAACGCCCATTAGATAGCACATAGTAATCGATTTATATTGAGTTTAACATCAATTTTATCTAGCTATGCTGACTTAATTGCGATGCAAGATGATGTAACATGTTTTAACTATTTTGAAAATAGGCCACCGCTCACCACAGTCGACCCGCCCGACCAAACCGAGCGACACGTCGCGAGCCGACAGTGTGCTGAGGCATCCGGTTGAAGGGCGTCGCCGTCGCACGATGGTAAGGGGTCTATTTCAGCTGCAAACGGGGGAGGTCTGATTCACGTAACTTTTTTAACTCACTTGGTTTTTTGGGCCCGATCTAGCTAGGCGTAAGCTAGCGTGACCCAAAAGACCAAGTGAACTTGTAAGTAGAATCTACCCATCTCTAGTAGAGTAAAAAAATTGAATTTTGGCAAAAGAGCGTGAAAAAGTAAGAAAGTTATTGTAGTATTGGTGTATGAATATATGAATGTATGTACAGTAGATAGCATAGTAGTAAATACTCTATGTATGTAGAAAATAGAGTGAGCGCTCTTCAGTGACCCCAAAATAGAGTGAGCACTTTTCAGTCAGTGACCTTGATGTCAAGAGTGGCATCAAGGCGGTGTCAAGGTCAAGGTGGTGTCAAGGTCAAGGTGGTGTCAAGGTGGTGTCAAGGTGGTGTCAAGGTGGTGATAAAGCACATAAATATCATATCATATCTTCACTCATATACAATTTTGATAGTCCAAAATCCACCATCAGATCCTTGTTGCTTTGCCAAATCTGGATCAACCCAAAATGAACTCTGATCTTAGAAAGAAGGATGAGGAAGAACTGGAGAGGGAATGCATAAAATATGGTGTCCAGTATGTTGTGCCAGCTGTTAGAGAGATCTCTCGGGAGATATGGAGAATGCATTTAAGGGAATTATGTCAAAGAGCAAAAGATTCAGAAAGAAAGAAGAGAAGCAGAGGGACCATGACCGCGGAGGCAGAGGAGCAAGCAAATGAGAATGCAAAAGGTTCAGAAAGAAAGAAGAAAAACAGAGGGACCATGACCACGGAGGCAGAGGAGCAAGCAAACGAGAATGCAAAAGGTTCAGAAAGAAAGAAGAAAAACAGAGGGACCATGACCGCGGAGGCGGAGGAGCAAGCAAATGAGAATGCAAAATGTTCAGAAAGAATGAAGAGAAGCAGAGGGACCATGACCACAGAGGAGCGGGCAAGGGAGAATGCAAAACGTTCAGAAAGAAAGAAGAGAAACCAAGGGACCATGACTGCAGAGGAGCGGGCAAGGGAGAATGCAAAACTTTTGGATAGAATGAATAGAAACAGAGGGACCATGACTGTGGAGGAGCGGGCAAGGGCGAACTGGAAAGAATGAAGAAAATACAAGCAAACATGAACAATAGAATGGATCAATCAGAAGTTTCTGTGGATGTCTTCGTGTTGAAACTACCAAGCTACAGGTTGCAAAAACTGCTCGCGAGCAGGTTTTGTATGTGGAACCTTCCTGACACATCTCTATGAAGGAATCTCAGAGTACTTTTACGAGCTCACCTCCCAGCTCAATCTTAACAGCAGGGACAGCACTCTTTTATCAAAAGAAGAATATGCAGCGCGCCTGTCACGTCATGGCCTCACATCGTGGCATGGCATTATGGCGTGACGTGTGTTGCTAGTTTGCCTGCGCGTGAAAATGTGTGAAAAAGCGCATGTAAAAGGTGGCGCGTGAAAATTCCACGACGTGCCAAAGACAAACCCTCCTCTCACCATCACCATCACCACCCGTTGTTGCTGCCGCCTGGATGTCACCCTCGCACGCCGCCGCCGTGATGACATGGAAGAAGTTGTCAATGTCTACTCGAATGAAGGGGGAAGGAGACAAGGACAAGGAGGCAGTATCACCTCATGACAATTACAACGGCATCCACGATGGGTTGTCAGTGATGAAAGGGGCGGGAAGACAACCCTATTGACCACTTACATCGATGTCGATGTTGATGATGACAACATTGGCCAGAAAAGGGAGAGGGGAAGGGGGAGGGGAGATGTCGAGCGATGACCACCACGACAATCACAACAACGAGACCTCCCGCTCTGCCGCCACTGTCTTCACATGGCTCAGCCTCCCACAAGGGTTGAACCATGTTGCTTCCTCAGTGGTCTTGAATTGGCAATACAACACAGCATCCTTTTCGGGGTCTCACAACCCCAACATGATGACTGAAGTTGTCCCCTGGTTTGAGCCATTTGAACGTTGCTACATGGCAATACTTTTTGTGGGAGGCCAAGGAGTTTTTTAGCTCTGTTCTGGGCAAAATTGAGAGGAAAAAAGTTACTCGTCAATCCACTAAACGTGTGGTACATGCAACAATCACCAGCATGGTAAGTACTATTTTTTCTAGTATTATCTCTGATATTTACGACACATTGCTCGGCATGACACGTTGCTCGAAGAAACTAAACACATTCAATGCTTTGTAGCTGGATCAAATCCCGCTCCGATGATTTGGGTAAGATGCTGCTCAAAGCATCATAACTTGTCTCTTTTCTATTTTCTCTTTCCTTCTTTCGAAGGATACATGAAATAGAAGGAGTGACTGGAAGACTTCTTCTTCTTCTCCTTGCTTGCCGCAATATGCTCCTCATGCCTTGACTGAAAGCCGCGTCTCACCACCTTCCCACTTCTGATAAATACACCTCTGTTAACATCAAAATACAGGTATGCTCCCTATCGTCTAGGAAATGCAAGACAAGGTATGAACTGTTTCGAATTGCTACTCAATAAGCATTCAGATTCGCCAAGACACTTCAGGTCTAGTCAAGAGAATCAGTGTCGCAGCAATTATTGGTAAGTTCTTGAATGCGAACCTCAATATCCAGTGATTTTTTTCACCCAATTCTTCACCTGAACCTTGAATTGCTCACACAACTTTGTCAACAGCAAATCTGCTTTCTCTTTCTCAGTTGTAGACACTTCTGTTGTTGTGCCACTTGTCATTTTGAGATCAAGTAATCTAATAACATACGTTACCCATGCCATATCGCTGAGTAATGCCGATGGCGAGAGTGATCTTGTGGAAACTGTATTTTTGATACAATGCAATCGTTCCTCATTTCATTATCGATGATTTTTTGTTGCTAGAACAAATTTTGGCTGCCCCTCACAGGTTCCTTCAAATATATACTCTGAAACAATCAACTCTGGAAGAAGTGGGAACACATATGTGCCCAAAGCATCAAAACAGTTCAGTAACATCTTTGTAGGTTCAGGCAGAGACTGTATTTCTTTTCAAAGGTCACAGTCGTCACTTGAAATTGGAATGAAATGGGTGCTGCCGATGAGGGCTAGGTTGCTGATTGAGGCACGAAGGGAGATCTCTGCAGCAAACCGTGTTGTTGTCTTCTGTGAGCTACTTGTGGAAATGGAAATATTTCCCTGATTGAAGAGCAATGCCATATAATTCCTTTTTGATGATTCCAAGAACTCAGGTTGTTTTCATGAAACAAAACCAGATGCTTCAATCTTTTCATGTAATTATCAGATAAAGCCCATGAGAGGTCGGAATCAGACCAAACACGTCCTGAAAACAAGCTGCCGTGACATATTCCAGGCACTAAGTGAACGGTGTGTGTGGATTGTATTCTTATGTGACAGTGAGTCTCCTCCAACAATTATGACAATGAATGAATTTGATTGTTGCATGGATACTCTCTATCTATTGATCGTTGTCATCTACTGTTTAAATGGAGCAGTGTTTGATTTTTTTCTTGTCACAATGAAATAATTCGAATCCGCGCGCCTGCCAAAACACCCTGCATTGGTTTCATGGTCATCCCCAGCTCCAACCGAAGAAGATGCAACAATGGCAATAGCAATAGACCAGTGATAAATTCACTGTGATGTAGGAGTAGGCTCACTCCATGAAAAATAATGCAAATTGTGCAAATCGCTTTGCTGGGCATGTCAAAGAGGGGTAGATCTGGGTTGTGCCTGAGTTTTATTGGCGTCCTCCTCCAATGGGTGATGGCAATTTGTCTAGCGGCAGCATAGGGTCCGGAGAAGCACGGTTGTGTGGAAGCAAGATTGTTTTTTTTGTTGTGGGTTGTGGCTGGGGGAGAGGAATTCGGCGAGCAGTTTTTGCGAACGAGCAGTTTTTGTAACCTGTAGCAAGAGGGTGATGGAAGCAAGTATGATGGATCAGCATACAGCAGTGGGCAAAGATGAAGAAGGTGGTGGGATTATGCTTCCAGGCATCGGAGGCGCTACCTTTCACCTTTCCCAACGGTGCTCCTGCTCCTGCCGCTGAGTCTCTGCCTGCTGAAGATGGAACCAAACTCATCGATCTGTTGGAGAAGCTCGACAAGCCATCATGTTACACTTGGAATGAGAACACAGGTTATCCATGGGGGAATCTATTCATGGGTGCAGAGTGATACAGATGAGCAGTTGATAATTCACTTGTCATATCAAGAATTTGTCAAAGTATGTTCTAGACTATTTTTTTTTCCCGCCTGGCATTTCTACCATCAAATTCAGCGCATTGGCCTCACCATGGTTATTCGTCTGCAACAGGTAAACATTAACAAATTTACTGAGTGGAATAGGGGTGCTAGACCTGAGATGAATCCGGTCAGAGTGCACATCCATGTCAATAGTGTCAGTTTGGGATTTGAGGTAAAGTTCATTCTTGTTTGTTTTATGCAACTCACGCCAATAGCAAAATATCTCAACCAATTTTCCGCTATGTCTTTTGCACATTTTCATAGGATGTCAATGATGTTGACCCTAGACAGTAACTCTTATTGTCCATTTTTGCATAAAATCATTCGTAGCAAAGATATTTGCAAATTGCCGCAACCTTTTACGGTCTGTCAGGTTTGATGTTTTGCTCCTGCCAAAACTCACGATGTCACATTTTTGGTTTATCAGTCTTATTTTAGACCGCTGAAGTTTTGAATTTATGATATTTAGACCAAATTTAAGGTGAGATATCTACTATCAACAATACACTCTCTGAAACTTTGCCAACACCCCTAGATACCCCTACCCCACCCATATCTGCGTACCTAGCTAGCAACTGCCTGTAACTATGGACGGTAAGGCAGGTGTAGCCTGGCATCCATCACAGTAATGGCGTCCTGTATCTATGCTGAGCCACAGCATAAGCTTTTATCTTGAGTTAGTAGTTCTACTGGGTTTTCCAGCTCCATTTTGGTTCAGTCTGTCTACTATTCTTACATACAAAAACGTGTCTTTTCCTCCACAAGAGAGGATAGGGGGCCGGCCCCCTTAAAATCCCTCAATACGTACATACATACATACTCTCTATCTCTAGTGCCAGCAGCCAGCAGCAGGCTCAGCATTCAGCTGCTGCGTTCAATGTAGGGTTTGTACGAGGATCTCTGCGAAGGCTAAAATCAATTATCGACGGAAACCTTCCTCTTAAAGCTAGCGCCCCACCATGGTAATTTCCGCCGAAAATGCAATCTTGTCTAGCAACAAGACTCCCCCCCCCCATTCCAAATCCGCTCAGACTTAAGCTTCCACCATCATGCGGAATGACACAGGCCGCTCGGTGTCGCCTCTCCCACTGTACCAAGTCCCTCATTGGGGCCCTCCTGTATGTGTGTTATTTGCATGCTTTGTGAGGCTTGCTGCCCTCTTGTTGCACCAATCCGCCATCGCCCATCCACGTCCCATCCACGTCCCATTCGTCCCCTGTCATCATCACGTCCACAGTCATCTTCGCGTACGCCGCCGTCGTCGTATTCACCGTCGTCGTCGTATTCACCGCCGTTTTCGCATCCCACGTCATCGTCTCGTCATGCCCTCTATTGGCGTTCCGGCGGTGACCGGTTTTGATATTATTGCACAAAAAATCAAGGCCGTTGCCAGCGAGCATGCACCACCGTTGTCATCGTCGGTGGCTGTCTCAATGGCTACCACCGGTCGGCTCTTACACACCTCCTTCCAATCGCATTCATCCGGTCGGGCAAGGGTGAATGCTCGGGATAATCAAATGTTATCTGACACTCGCGATTGTTTGGCGAAGCGACGTCGGACAGGACGTGTTACACCGGCGTCTGCATCGTTGGTCGATGGCTCTTCGCAACGCTCGTCGCCCACGTCGGTTGATGGCTCTTCACGCCGCTCGTCGCCCACGTCGGTTAATGATGGCTCTTCACGCCGCTCGTCGTACACGTCGGTCGATGGCTCTTCACGCCGCTCGTCGTCCACGTCGGTCGACCGCTCGTCGTCCACGTCGGTCGATGGCTCTTTCACTCGCTCATCATCCGGTTCGGTCGTCAGTTCGCTATCGGGGGGGTCATCTACAATCGCATCCCCTACCAACCTCTTTCGCGAGTCCATGCCCCTCGACGATGATGTTGTCCCCCCCCACCGACCAATCATTCCGTCGGTGAACATGCCCATTCTCAAGCGGCTTCTCCCCGAAGATATCGTAGAACTAAGTGCTGGGGCATCCATCATCATTGTCATCCCTCCAACATCAAGGGCAACTTCATCGGTTGTCTGCGCACGCCGTCAATACTACTCCAGGGCATTTGATCGCGTCATCGAAGCATCGAGTGCTTGGATGCGCGACTCCCGTGCACGCGAGCATTACATTGAAGAATGCACCCGTTCGCACCGTCTACAGCGCAACGGCGCGATTGCACTTCAGTATCGTGTACGTGTCTCGAATTATGCTGAGCGCGCCCTCTTCGAGATGGAATCTCCAGACAGATCTCAGATCAATTTGGTGTGGACTCAGGGCGCTGGGATCAATGTGGTGGTGTGCAACTACTCGCGAACACGCTCCGTTCTGCTCCAGTTCAAAGACATTGCGTTTTTAGAGGTCCATCGCCTCACCTCCCCCGTCGACGATGGACATGGAAATGTCATGGATCCTTCTTGTCTGAACTCCAGGATTTCATTCCCATATGCGAGCCGACCAGAGAACTTGGTTGGTCCGTTTCTTCGGTTGATTGAGGCTGTTCATGGCTGCCGCTATTCCACAATTGGCATGCATCCATCGTGATCAAGACCTTACTTCAATGCTATTCACGGGCTCCCGACGTTTTGTTGAACCTGGGACATCGGAAGCACGCACATTAACGACGGACGAATATTATCATATCATTGTTCAGGCGCAGACAGTATTGGCGATGAGGGGCTACGCGACCTACTTGTCTGACCAACAACATTGGCGTGAGGAGATTAAATTAATGGAGGAAGAGGACGGTGAACATCAGGACCGGCAAGATTGCTCATCCGATTCTTGTGGGCGTCGGCGATAAACGCATTGGTGGGGATCCGGTGAAACGTAACTTTCAAAAGCACGAAAATTTTGCCATCAAGATTTTCAAATCATGCGAGAGACTGATGTTAAGGGTGTTTGTCCAGTCTCATCACTTCACGACATATCGGCAACGTAATGTTCATACTAACAACATCGACAAAATGGTTTCATTGGTAGAACACTACGTGCTCTTCACGGATGAATGGGAAGAGTCCGCCCATGAACCCTCGCGACTCGTTGCGCTCTACGTTAAAACTGTCCGGAGTTACTTGCGAGGTAGATCTGGTACCAAAAAGCACGACAGTTGGTTAATGGAAAAGGAGAGTTGTGATTGGCTTGGACCCTGGCACATTGCGAAGAAAAACCAGTACTTGACGGAGCAATGCGAATTCATCGAAACATATTATGATGAGACGGTTGTATCTCCCATGTATCGAGAAATAATGCGCTCGAATAATTTCTGTGTTATGCCTTCCGGCAAGAGTGTGGCGTTCAATGAGGCGAATGAAATGTATAACATGTACATAAAGCAAGCCCCATCAAATCCATATCTCGATATAACTTGCAAGCGATCTGGGCATGTGATGGCGGCGGCGAAATGTGCCTCTGAACTTTACGGACTCCCCAAAGTGAATCGCGAATCCAGATATACAGCTAACACAGCAGACGACGTGCAAAAAATTGAAGAGATTCTATGTGCGTCTGGCATTTTTCAGAATCACAATGCAACGTCAATGACGGCGACATACTTTTGGCAGCACATAGTCCCTGCAACGAACGTTGGGACTGCAAAGGACAAGGACAAGACCACAGTGGAATATGATGATTGGGAGCAAGCGTTACATGAGAGGATTAACGGAACCGAAGTCAATACAGTACCTCTTGGCGGATCGGACATTGCTGCAGATGATGATAGCATCGGTAGCGCTGTAACTGATAATAATGTCAGATCAATGGCCAGTTCCGTGGAAATGCCAAATCTTCCAAACGCGGCTTACATCGCCTCGGAAAACGGACACCGGCTACGTTCGCGGCAAACATATTATCGCTCACATGCGGCCGGTGCCGTTCCCGCGCACGCCCTCCCGGCGGGTGTCCTGGTGTTGTCGGACTGCCAGGTCCTTCGGAAAGAAATAGGCCCCCCTCTCGCGGTTGCATCCCCAGAAACATCCTCCTTCTGGCCCTATCTACGTTCCCTGGGAGGGGAGTGGATGTGGGAGCATATTGTCGAGGGCGACATAGACGTGCTATGGATCCGGGACGCGTTGATGAATGGAACATTCCTAGCTGTCACTGACGGGTCTTATGACAGAGAAAAGGCTCCCACGATCAGCGGATCGGGATGGATGATTGTCTGTACCACGTGTCATCGCACCCTACGCGGTTCCTTTTACGAGATCTCCAGAAGCGCCGGGTCTTACAGAGGAGAGCTGTTGGGGCTGGTTGCCATCCACACGTTCGCAATAGCTATAGCCCAGCATTTCCTTTTGGAAGACATCCGCGGCGTAATCTCCTGCGACAACATGGCCGCACTAAATCAAGCCGCCAAAGTCCGCAAACGAGTCGGCGCCGGGGTCAAGCATTCCGATCTACATCGCACCATCCGCACGTTGAAAACCTTGATAAGGACATCTTTCCAATACAAGCACGTGAAAGCTCATCAGGACAAACTTAAGCCTTGGAGCGAACTGACCCTTTCGGAGCAACTAAACGTACTCTGCGACGGCCTAGCTAATAGATCCGTCAAAGGATATCTTGAACGAGGGTCACCGGCTCAGATAAAAACGAAACTTCTCCCGCTGGAACGCGCCGCTGTGTTCATAAACGGAGAAAAAGCCACAACCGATGTGGGATCACAAGCCCGGTATGTGCTCGGGGCTGAGGAAGCGAGGCGTTTCTACACCTCCCCAATTACTCTCGTAAGAGGCGTGAACAAAGGCGGCCTAGGCTGGTCGACGGAACAGTTCGAGCAGGTCGCTTGGGTCGACCTGGACCGCGCTCTTAGGTCGAAACCGGACATGTATCAGCTGTGGCTGTCGAAACAGTGCGTTGGGATCTGCGCAACCAGGCGCAATCTGGCGCGCATTCAAGACATCCTGGATGACAGGTGCCCCAACTGCTGCCAGGGACCCGAGAGATCCACACATCTAAACCGTTGCCCTGATCACGGCCGCACCACGCTCTTTAAGGAAAGCACCGCCAGACTATGCACATGGATGCGCCAACACGATCGAACGGATCCCGAACTGGCCTACTGGATTGAGAAATACCTACTATTCCGGGGCACCAGAACCTTTTCCTCTCTAGTCGCTGAGGACCCCCACTCGTCAACCGACATCAGGGTGGCAGCTGTTGGCCAGGATCTAATAGGGTGGATAGAATTCTTGCACGGCAAGGTGTCGGTGGAAATAGCCTCAATGCAACGCGTACACTGCATGATGTCCCCATCCTGCCGACTCACTGGAGAAGACTGGATGAAGGCGTTCATCTCCCATCTACTTCAGATCTCGCACTCCCAATGGATTTTTCGCAACTACACCCTTCACGACAAGCAACGGGGCTACCTGCGCCTCAGGGCGCGCACGGAGGTTCTCCGTGAGATACACACTCTCCTGGAGACACCGCCGTCCGAAGTTCCTCCGGAGAGTCTATATCTCCTAGAACTCGATCATTCCGCCTTATACAAAGCTTCATACGAAACGCAAGCCTATTGGGTTCTGGCGCTGAAGGCGGCTCGACGCGCTGGCAGACGGACGGCGGGGGGGCGGCGCTTTCGGGGGCGCACTCATCGACGGCGACTAGCTGCCTGCAAGGTCCCGAGACCACGCTACGACTTCAGGGAGGTGTTGGAACAAATGGCGTATGAGCTAGGAAGACAGGCACCAACGAGGAAACGGACACACCCTTCTTCGGTTGCGGTCAGCGCTGGCTCGAACAAGCGGCAGCGAAAGCCTGACTGACCGCCACGGCCCCTTCACTACATACGTCAATACGTTGAAGTTGCGTGCTCAACTTGTTCCCGGTGAAATACCCGAAGAGGCAACCACCTATCGCCCCCGGCGGTCATGCTGTATGTAACACATATGGCATTGTAAAAGACTCCAATGTCTGCAGTTTGTACATAGAACTGTAAATTTTTAAGTATTTATTTATTTATTTACTTCCACCAAAGCCACGTTCTACTCACACAAGCTTTTGCCATAAGCACCACCGCTTCCACTGTTGGTGATGGCAGAACTCCAAAAGGCAGCACCAAACTTGATGCCATTTGTGGCTTCAATTGTACCTTGGACAAGGATGAGTTCTGCATATTTGCTCAGCTTGTGCTTGGGCTTCGTCCCGGCAAAACACGGGACTGAGGCTAGTCAACGTTCTCTTCTTAACATGTTGTTGGAAGGTTTCGTTGTCATCTCTAACCTCACTGCTATGTTCGCTCTTGACGAGCCTGACAACAGACGCACTCTCGCGCGCAGGCTAGCCCGCTTCTCCCTTCTACTTTTGGGTGCGGATGTCATTACTCCAAATATAGTCACCAGAGTGTGGGGTGAAAATGGTGTTGTCCGCCATAATCTTGGTGAACCATGCGGCGACCTTGACATCATATGCCAAAGACTCGTCTCTCTTGCCAGCATGGCCAACAACATCTTCCATCTTTGGCTCACCACTCCATTCAATGGCAGGATGATTATCCCTCCCAATGCACTCCAACACCTTCCACCTGGAGTGTGAGATATCTTCAACATCATCTCTCTTCATACTGCCACTATCTATGTCTGCGAACCTCTCCACTTTGGACAAGAGCGCATCCAAATCCTACAGAATAATCTCCATCAGAGTCCACTCAATCCCCTCTCCTCCAACTTTGAAGACATTATTGTTGGATGGTTCATCAATCTTCTCCTAGGTGGTAACCATTCCACCGACTCCACCGGACTTGACAACCATAT
>JALLAZ010000100.1:0-23418 GCA_036939755.1 Stephanodiscus triporus
CATCATATCAATGTCATTGCCACCGCCACCGCACCGCAGGGATCCCCTCCCCCCCCTTCCCTTATGCATCCCCGCTGTCGTCATTGTCGTCATCATTGTCGCTATCACTTCGTTGTCACGTCAACAAACTGCGGCACTCGGCTCCCACGCAGATTAATTTTTTGGAGCTCAAATCTCTGCCTGCCAATTTTGGCCGTAATGGAGGTAAAAAGGCCATACATCGGCAACTGCTCTTCGGATCAGGCCAACACCTGTACCCTTCTGGTAAGTGCTGGCACGTTGGTTTATTGTTTCTTGATGCGCCGGCCTATTGCATGCCCAAGCAAACTACACCGGCGTTTTGCCGTGATAAATTTCCAACCGCGTCGCTCCCTCCGCAGCCCCCCCCATTGCTATATAATCATCACCCCTCTCCCCGTGCCCCTCTTAATTGTACATCCAACATGGTAGGTAGCGCTCGTGCGAGGATATGATGGGGGACTGGGGGATTCATGGTAAGTAATATGTATAATATTATTTTATTTTATTTTTCCCTGCATTGTTGCCTTACCATACCCGAGGCAATGTAAATCACGTCACTGCTGACACTTATTAGGTTGAAGCACTTGGTATGACGCAGACACAAGATGATCAATGCGCACCAATGTGGGGAGTATCCAGCAAGAATCTGCATAAAATAATACTTTTGCTAGTAATTCTTATTACCGACTAGACCAATACACGTGTATTGGTCTAGTCGGTAATAAGAATTACTAACAGCAGAGACATGTGCCAATATGAATTAGGCAAAGAAAGGCAAGAAGCACACTATCAAGACACGTGCCTAGACCATGACAATCGAATTCCACTGAATTGATTGGGGAAAATCTGCACAATTTGCTCAACCTAATTTTTATTCTTTCTCTGAATAAAGTGATCGTTATTATAAGTCTCCCATCCTCGCGATGAACCGCATTTCCTTTATGAAAACCTCATCGGTCGTCGTGTCCTTCAATTCTCACTCTGTGCTTTTGCAAAATGTTCCATTGCATTTGTATTCTTCAAGCAGACAAAATGCAAATGCCAAGCGAATGTGTGTCTCCGTGCAAAACTGCGCCTGTTCACGTACTGTATTGATATGTGCCTCGATGGCGGGTTTGTGTTTGCCCCCTAGAAAAAATATGTTGCCCCACTTCCCCTCCCCTCCAAGCAGTACCTAATCATCCTCATAATATTATGGCAACACAGACCCCTAAACAGAATATGTAGGCTCACAATACTCCATGAGATAGGAATTTTACTCATTGTTAAGTCGAGGTCCTTTCCTCATTATGGCGACGGACAGAAGTGTTGAACTGTGTTGTGGTAGATACCATGGTAGGTATTGTACTGATTCCCATCAGTTAAAAAGATCCTTACTTCATTCTTCTTTTGCCTTCTCTCCGAAACGTTCCCCACAACATCCCCGGTCAAAGCCTCTCTGTTGTTGCAGGACGCGCGCTAGAGGAGGACCGTCAACATGAAGGAGACAGTGGGGTGAGTGACTGGATGAGGACTATTCTTCTCTACAGTGAAGAGCGACGAGTCTGGTAAAGCGGCCTCCTGTGGGGGCGCGTGTTCGCTGGCCAAACATTTGTTTCTTTTCCATTATCTCATCGGGTTCTAAATGCAAAATGTTTCTTCTTCTTGTTGTTTGCGCCCCCAAAAGTGATTTTTACGCCCATATCGTCGACGGGGTAACCGTCTCCCAACCCCTCACATCTTCTACAAAACTTCTGACATCCAAGAAGGTCCCCTCTGTCATTCACTTTTACGATGGAGGGTGAGGTGGGTGCCGCCCCTGTGCCGCTCAGATGGAGGTATGGGCCTCGAGATATGGGAAGCAGGTTCAGTTTCTCATGGTTTGTGTGGACACAGCAGGGGTGGCAATTCAGTTTGGAAAGATGTTCGGGTTAAAGAATGTCATCAATTGCTGGATTCCTAGTCGAGGTTACATGCCGGTGGGGTGCGTTCTTTGTATTGTTTCTTTTTTACCACTTTTGGTGCGCGTTGCTAAACAAAATCCACTCTTCCACATTTAGGTATGGACAGTTGGGTTGTTCCGGGTTCATTGTCTCCGATGGACAGGGTTGCTTTGTAAGCCGCAAGACGAAAGCGTACCTCCAGTATGGCGACGATGCCTTTAGTCATGTTGAAGAGTTACTCCGCCAGAACTTCGCGATCCAACCCTGGACAGAAGATAGAAGACATGCCAAGATAAAAGAAGATGTCTTGGATCCCAATTGGACCTTGCCTTCCGTTGGTGTTTCGAGCATGGATCACGAACATGAAGAGTGCGAGAAGGCTCTCTCCCTTCTACTCCGCACACATACTGTCGTATCACTTAGGGAAGCACTCGAAAAATTGACGGAGCACTTCCAGCATGAAGAATGCCTGATGAAATCATCTGGATTCGGAAGCCCTGGCGAGTCATTCTCCCCTTACGCCAACCATATCAAAGATCATGAAAGGATACTTGACATCGGTTACTTAGAGTTGGCAAAACTAACCAAGGCAAAGGAGCCACACAAGTCTTTCTTGGCGATGACCTGCTCTGACGTTCGAGAGAACGGGGCAGCCGCCTGACCATCAGCGGCGGACATTGCCATGATTGACAAGTCCGTCGCTGAAAATATTGTGTGTGAATTTAGATTGCACGCGATAAGGTTTGATATGCTGTATCAAGGTCGTCATACATAGGGATCAGATCACATGTTCCAAAGCAGAATGATAACCCCTCGTCGTGAAATTATGCCCCCTGTATTTTGCATCAGGTTTGACATTGCTTACAGGAACTCTTGATCCAAGGCACAACCCCATCCATCTTGTTTTTTTGCATAACCATCAGGTGAAGACTACTCCACGAAAGTGGGATTTCTAGCAGAATGATGATGTAACATGGAACTCCACTTTTTGGAGTTGCGGTTAGGTTTGAGATTGCTTTTCATCACCTTGACAATAAATTAAAGAAACTATGAAGGATTGTGTGTGTTGCGGTTAGTTAAATATTATTGAGAAATCAAACAGCACAAGAACATTATTGTATTTTCGGAAAAGTCCTCAAAAAGGACAAGCAGAGAGCCTTGAGGCCGACCGTAAACGTGTTTGGTGCCGCTCCGCCCTTCCCCACGTCTCATTATTTGCCTTCACTTCCAACTCGACTTCCACGAGCGCGATTCTTCTTCACAATATTCAAATTTTGCCTTCTTCTCCTTCGCTTTCTTCGTCTCGTGGAATCAACAGTCTCAGGTGCCTCAGTCAGTATCTCAAGAAAGCTTCTCAGTCAAAGTTTATCAAGAGCTCGTCGATACTGCAGTCCTGGCTTCACTGCTCCAACAAAATTGTTAGGGTTGTATGATAGATTGATCGATGGCCAATTATCAAGGTCTACATTGATAATCCTTCCAGGTAGGAGTGAATCGTCTGATTGTTTATTATCAGGAAGGGAGGGCAAGAAATCGGCATGGGAAGCGGCATCAGCCACCATGGGAGCAGCCTGTGTTGCCACCCCGTATGTCTCCTTAATACTTTCAGCATACTTGTGAGTGATTTTTTCGAGAACAGATTCAAGCTGAGCAAGTGCGTTGTCTCTATTAGAAACGTCGTCTTCCTTCTCAGCGATATCCACCTGTTGGGTGCGAATCACCTCTTTTGACGCGTTCAATTCGGTCACAAGTCTGTTTACATTTGTGATCATTTTTCCATGATCATCTTTCAACATAGACATGATATCATCGTTGGTTACACATTCTCTGCGCATTTTTCGTAGGATACATCGAAGCGAGTCGATATTTTGCTCCAACGTGCAATACTTTTCTTGCATTTTCAACATCTTGTCCTCGTATTTACGATTAGAAGAAATACTTGAATGTAACATTTTTTCCAAGTCCCAGATTCTCAACCTTCGATCCTCTAACTGTTTTTGGTGTTCATCTTGATATTTGCGCATCTCAATGGCGTAAGATTTATGTATTTTCTGAAATGCTTTGTCCAGACTGAAGTACCCCATTTGCAGCCGATTCTGCAAATTGCCAATGATGTGGCGTTGGTCGGTTTCATCCAATAGAATGGATGACCAATCAATAACATCGGATTTGTCTTTATTGTCCAGGTGTTCCAGCATCGTACGCACTTTATCATTGATCGGTTCATGAGATGTTTTCAATTTCTGATCGTTCGTGTGCAACTCTGAGCCATTCTTGACGAGTAGATTTTCTTGCACAAGACATTTCTCGTACGTTGAGCGGGTGCAGCTTAGCAAAAGGTTAAATAACACAGATGTTTCTTGCCGAAGATGTTCCGTTTCACGAACGAGTTCATCAGTTTTTGCTAACGCCCCATCCCAGTTTTGCGGAACGAATGCTATTGAACCTCTACATCTAGCGCCTTCCAACATAGCCTGAATAGACTTGCTGTAGTATGCAGCTTCCTCGGCATTCTTTTTGGATTTATCTTCAAGGGCTCTTATTGTTGTTTCGGAATCTGAGCACCTCGATTCAAGATTACTTATCTGACACTTCAGCTGGTGCTTCTGTTGATGAAATTCGGCTTCTTGTTCGCCGATTGCACGCTCTGCCTTGTGCAGGCATGCGCCAATTTCTTTGGTTGCAGCTTGACTCTTGACAAGATCCTGTGTCAGCGTTGAGCAATGGTCATCTGCCTTTCGGAATTGGTCATTAGCCGCCATAAGATTCTGGTATAGTTGCTCGTTTTGATGTCCGAGAAGAGACAGCTGCTGCGTGAGCGAATCCTTCACGCTTTCCAACTGCCTATTCCGCTGCACCTGCTCATAAAACTTTTCCTCCCATTGCTTTGACTCGGCTCGGACTTTTTTTTCCTCAACCACCAGTCGCCCGTGGTCAAGCAATGTTGGTTTCTGACTCTCCATTGTAGTTTCAAGGTTTCTCTTGTCCGATTTGAGCAGTCTGACCTCTGTGTCCAGTTCATTTCGGTCGGCGACTTGGTGTTTCAGCGACAATATCTGCTCCGTTAGAATATCTTGCTCGTCCTGTCTCTTCGCCATAAAATCTACCAGACGGTCACGATCTTCCTGAGCATTAACTTTGGCCTCTACCAACTTCATGCTTAGTGTTGTTTCCCTCTCTTCTAATATTTGCATGGAGCGCTTGAAGTTCGCGATACGGGCACTCTCTCGATGGATGACTTCCATTTGTCCTCCGCAAGTCCAACACGGCCGATGTCGCAACTCGCACCCTTCTGGGGCGAATAAACGAAATGTCTCTCGTAGGTCGATCGAGGGCAAAGAGTCAAGCGACGAGAAACTCTGGAAAGGGTTCGTCTCGTCGAAATTTTCAATGAGACCCTGCCGTCGTGCATCAATCAAGCATTCTTTGACAACCAAAACATCTCGGTGATATGCTTTTCGGATAGCATCGAGCAATTTATTGCGCCGGTCAAGGCTTCCGCGGAGTTCATTGATTTGGTCACATACGTGATATGAAGACCTTTCGTCGGGAAAATTCTGCAATTCCCTTTCTCTCTTAGGTAAATCTGCTGCTGATTTGATCATTCCAACATTTCGCGGACAACATTCGCTATTGGTTAGTATTTGTTGGAGGGCTGGGAGAGAAAATTTAAAAAATGCAGCCAGACGATATTGTAAGTAGGTCCAGCATCGTCACGTCAAGAAGTCACTACCTCCTCCAATATGAAAGTTGCTGCAATGATGTAGGGGAGTGCCTATATGCCAATAACAATACGTGCTGTAAAGTTGGGAAGAATGGAGTTGTAGGAAAGAGAGTCAACAAACACGCCAGCTTTGGGAGGAGCGGAAATTACCTGCTTCCCCGACTGACAGAAAAAAGAACAGCATTAACACTGGAATAACAAAAGTTCTAATTCTAAATGTGATTAACAAACTGCATACTTACCTCAGCAGCATTGCATTCCGTTGCGTGTGTTCTTTGTCATGGAAGGGGAAAAACAAATTATCATATCGAGGAACGCGGAGAAACTGGAATGTTTCCGATCCGTATATTGTATCGGCACGCCGGCATAACATCGCCTCCTCGGACGTCAAACAGGTAATCAAGGAAAATCTCGCAACGCTACGTTCCAAGGCAAGTTGTTCGGTCCTGCCGTCATTGTGTGGTATGCTATTGAAGATGCACCTCAAAAGTAAATGTATGATCTTCAATACCGTCAGGATCAACGCCAAAGGATGCCTTACAGTAAACATTGGCACCAGCTGCAACATGTTCATCCGTAAAAGCGAATGGCTTGGACAATTTTCGGACGAGTTGTCGATGCGAATACGATGCAGTTGATATCATAGCAAAGTGATCTCCGGCGCCACCAGATTCATCAACCACACGACAGGCATAGTCAACCCAAAACACGACAGCATGGGCAATACCGGCCGAGATCAATTCTGCCGCGCAATCCGCTCCTGTTTCTATTGTTGGAGTCTCGCCTTCGTACGATATTCTGGCCACAGAACAACTTTCGGAAATTCTTCTGTATCGATACTGCCACATGGGTAGCGACACGTCGTAGGTGTGATATCGATCGCCGTAATAGTTCACGGAGGAATGCCTAAGACCAGAGACTAGACCACTTCCATCGCCGACTTTCCCATACGCTGAGAAGAATTCATCGAACTCGACTACACACGCCATGACGTTCGCATAAGCCGGCACAGAGAGAGCGGCTGGAGAGATCACTCCTCGTTTCTTCAACGAGCGAACGGTGTAAAAGTAATTGAGTGCCTCTTGGAGGTGCCAGCCTTCTAAAATTTCATAGTAAGGCTCAGCGACAACGATTTCAGCTGCACAGCCAGACATGTTTTCCACTGAGATGTGCTCCGCAAGGCCGTGAATGATACGAAATTCGGCACCCGCCCGAGGTAAACCATTGCCAACCTGTGCCACCGTAGCCGCGACCGTTGGTAAAGTTCCGGAGCTACTTTCTATGCTCGTCACATTACGTGCACCCAAAACCGATGCAATCATGGCACAAAGTCCAAAGTCCGAAAGATCGAGTAATGGTGCATCCCGGCCTTTTGATTCGATGCAATATCGAATTGAAACTTTCAAAGTGCGAGTTCGAGATGCATCGTTGAGCTGAAGGGCTCGTGTTGTAGAAATATAATGACTCAATGGTGGGCAAACTGTTTCGTTATGTTCATCCATTTTACGACGTTGCACTGGTCTTGAGTCGCCGTCCTCATCGTTCTGAACTTGACCTGCACAATATGCACTGCTATTCATGTCGATGGAGAATGAGATCGAGCTGTCGTCGTGGGATGCAATTATATTCATGGGAGAACCCCTCGTCAACCTCCTCGATCCCACGGCGTTATTATCCGAATGACCATCCCCAAAGACGAACAGACACTGCTGCCAATGGTCCTGCCAAAGCGATTCGTTGCCATCCTTGGTCTTCTCGCCGCCAATGCCAGATGTGTACCTCATAGGCTTGGTGGAGTAGGTGCAGGAATCGCATAAGTCGAGCTCCCACCAGAATAGGACGCCGTGACACTCCCCGTCGGCCGTAGGAGAAATGCGCGTGATCGTGGACCGTCCGGTCGGGGGAGGGAGAGAATCCGCGCCGGAGGCGAAGTCGAAGTCCAGTACCATCGCGGGCTCGGCGAGCGGACGGATGCCCCTGAAATCGCCATCCCCCCCGTAGCCCGTCAGATTGGCGGACGGATCCCGGTATCCCTCGTCGAGCATGGCGTCGGCGTGAAGGGGGACCGTGATGCCCCCGACGACACTCCCTCCTCCCGTCGAATCGTCGCGACGACGCGGAGCTCCCAACAACGCGCCCCCGTCGTACTGGGCGGCGTCGGCGTCGGTCGACGGCCGGACCCCGCCGGAAGCCAAACGGAACGCCCGGGGGTCCGGTCCCGCGAATGCCGACACGGCGTTCACGACGACGGACGGCCCCCTCCCCGCCCGCGACGACGACGACGACGACGACGACGACGACGACGACGCGCCCTCCACCGGCACGGCGTACACGCGCGCCCGTCTCGGAACGACGATCGCGTCCGGACGGAGGTGACGAACCCAAGCGTCGCGTATCGACGGCAGCGCGCCTTCGCCAAGGAGGCCGGAATCGAGCAGCTCCGACGTGCACGCGTCCGCCCTCTCGTCGTCGTCGTCGTCGTCGTAAATGACGAAATCGGCATCGGTCGAATGGCGCTCGATCACCTCGACGTGATCCGACAGGCCGTTCTCGTCGATTGTCATACGGGCGAGGCGGGCCATGGCGGACGCCATCTCGACGGACGTCACGCGCGCCCCCTTCGTCGCGCCGTCGGCGTCGAGAAGGCCCGCGGCGTCGAGGGCGTGCCGCGCTCCCATCATCGCCAGGAGGCCGGTGCCGGACCCGATGTCGAGGATGCGTATTATCGCCCTCGTCGCCCCCCTCCCCCCCCCGCCGCCGCCGCCGTCGTCGTCGCGTCCGACGGAGGAGGAGGAGGAGGAGGAGGAGGAGGAGGATCCGGCGGCGACGCGCCTCCCGACCAAGACTTGACACGCCTCCCGTATCGCGACGTCGTACATGCGATTGCGCCGACGATCGTTGAGCATCGGCAGGGCCCACGTCTTCGTGCGTAGGTGTCGGACGATCCCTTCGTCCTCCTCCGCGGCCGGGGATGGGTGGATGTCGAAGTCGTCATCGTCCCCGACGTCGCTCGCGGCGGCGGCGGCGGCATTCGTCGCGGCCGTCGTCGCGACGGACCTCCAGACGACCCCGCCGTTCTCCTCGTCGAGGCAAGCCACGAGGACGATTTCGACGGGAGTAGTGGACGACGACGCCGACCCGTCGTCGTCAACGTCGTCATTTTTGACCGTCACGACCACCGCCTCGTTGTAGCGGGCCGATCGAACGGCTTCGGTTATGGCGGCTTGGGCATCCATCATCCATCGTCCGTCGCGTCGTCCTCACCTCGGTGTGTTTTTTAGAGTGTTTCTGTTAAGTCCCGACCACCCTGGAGGTCATCTAATATCCCTCAACTCCACTATGGTGTTTGGCTGTTTCTTATGCCCCGACTTTTATGGTAAATACTTGCACAATTAATTATTCACCAAGGACGTCATTTTTCTGGTCTCCGCAACCTCCGTCCCCGTCTCTTTACCCTCTCTATTAACAATGGCCATCACCGCGTCCGCGGAAGGGTCGCAATCCTCGCGGCTGGCCGTCGCCGTGGGGGCGGATGCGGTGGTCGTCGTCCCACCCCCCGCCACCGTCGACGGCGGGACGTCCCTCGGCAGCCGACGACGGCGGCGCGAGGACGACGACGACGACGACGACGACGACGACGACAACGGCGACAACGACGACGGCGACAACGACGCCTTCCTCCTCTCCATGACGTTCGCCTCCGGGAAAAGCGGGTGCGTCTGCTTGGACTGCGGGGATGATCCTCTCCCGAGGTCGCTGCGAGACGCCGTAAACGCTCACAACGAGCGGAGGGGGCTCGCGGCGGCCGATGGGCCCGGAGGTTCGCGTACGACGACGACGACGACGACGACGAAGCGCCAATATCGTAAACTGGTGAAGAGGGAGATGGGATTCGACCTATGGAGGCTCGGACTGCCCGTCGACGTCGACGATCCCATCGTGGAATATCGGAACAATCACCGGATCATGTTCGTGGAGCGGCTGGACGAGGTGCGCACCCCCCATCGCCACCGCGTGCCCACGTGTTTTTTTCCGATCGTGCTCGCCGCGCATCGCTTTTTCCCCCCCTTCCTACTTATCTTCTCCGCCCCTCTCATCATCGTAATAAACAAAAAACAAAAAACAAATTCAAACACGCATCCCACTCAAATAAGGCGTCGAGCGTGCTTTCCGTCGGGGAGGGCATCATCGGCTCCGCCGCGGAGGAGAGGAGCAGGAGGCGACTCGACTGGCGCGAGGGGTCGTCCTACCTCCTCGCTCGCTCCGATGGGATGGCGTGCGGATGGATACACAAGCGCGGCGGCGGCGGCGGCGGCGACAACGTCCGAGGCGAAAGGAGGAACGACTACGGCGAGGCCGACGAGGGAGGGGGCTCCGCTACCCCCAACGACGACGACGACGGCGGGCCGACGACGACCGACGTCGACGACGTCGTGCTGTACTCGTTGAAGGTATCCGCGGAAACCCTCCGGGGGATGGAGGACGCCGTACCGGAGGGAGCGTCGACGTGGGTGAGAAGATCCCGCGAGCTTTTCCTCGGACGTCTGGCGGGGGAAAGAACCGACGACGCGTTACGACGACGACGGCCGCGAAATTCCGACGATCGGGTGGAGGAAGACGGCGGCGGAGACGACTCGAGGGACGATCGGACGATCGCCCCTCCGGAGGGCATCGTCCTCACGGACGACGAGACGCTGACGATGAGACTAGTGATCGACCTCGCCCGATGACCTACACACCCCCCACCCCCCCCCCTTCATCCTCAAATGTGAAGAACGAGGTGTTTTGTTTTTACGATGTGTAATGGAGAGGTATTCAAAAAAATTTGGCTGTGTGAGCTTTACTGGTCTGCCTGCATAC
This sequence comes from Stephanodiscus triporus, assembly GCA_036939755.1. Lineage (NCBI taxonomy): Eukaryota > Bacillariophyta > Thalassiosirophyceae > Thalassiosirales > Thalassiosiraceae > Stephanodiscus > Stephanodiscus triporus. The sequence goes on from JALLAZ010000100.1 coordinate 10,528, forward strand.
AATAAGTAGGTCTGTTGGTCCATTCAAATATTATTTTATCTCATTATATATTTGCCTTCCTACAATGGCTCCAATTCCTTTGCCCGGATTTCAATTTCCTGTCCGCTACTGCTGCTTGACGACGTCTCCTCTAACTCCACTTCAATCTCCTTCTTCTTCGGTGCCGGAGCCATGTTGGCTTCCACCACTTGCTTAAGCAAAGGCTTCAAGACCTCAGGTTCTTTTTCCACCTGAGCATCGACTTTAGTCTCTGATTCTGATTCATCATCATCCTCATCATCTGGAACCTCTAATCCCAATTGGGTAAGTACCGACTCTTCCTCGAATCTCTCCAATTCCTTACCACTCAGCAACTCCTTCCTCTTCTCCGCCAAGATATAATTGACTTCCTCCGAAGGAAATCCCAAACTACGCAGCACTGCTCCTCCAAACGGAAGAGTTAATAGTAAGTTGTCTTCTGGTAGGATAGGAACCATTGCCGCCACATCCAAAGTCGTCTGCAGACGTTTGGCATGATCGGCATCCTTCGCGCGTGCAAAGATAGGTTTGTCGGGATAGAGCCTCCTCAATGCAATGACGGCGCGAGTGGCCTCTGCTTTATCAGAGATGGTAACAATGACAGCCTTGGCCTTGCCGACTTTAAACGCTTCCGCTACCTCTTGACGTCCGATATCACCAAAGAAGACTGGGAGACCCTTGTTTCTAGCCTGGATAGCCTTTTTCGGGTCCTTTTCCATGCCAACGTACTTAACGAACTTCTTATCCAACAGGTCGCACACGACCTTTCCAACGACTCCGTATCCAACCACGACGACGAAGTCAGAATCTTGACCGTCAGTGATCTCACGCGCATCGTCGTCTTGGCCCGTGTAATGCGTGAAATCGGATCCCTCTTCCATCTTCTTCGCGATCTTGGTTCCCACCTGGTCCAGGAATGGAGTCAACGCCATGGTCAGGCTGACGCACGTCAGGAGCATTTTCGTGGTCGCCTTGTCCAGGATCCCGAGACTCCTCGCTAGGCCGAATGCGACGAAGGCGAACTCCCCGCCCTGGCTCAGTATCAATCCGGTCCTCACGGCCGTCGATCCGCTCAGCCCGAACGCCTTGCAAAGCAACGTCAGTATGCCCGCCTTCAATCCCAGTATGCTCGCCACGATCGCCGATACCATCGGGAGGTTCCGCGCGATGAGCCCGACGTCGATCTCAAACCCGACCGTCACAAAGAACAGTCCCAGGAGTACCCCCCGGAACGGCGCGATGTCCGCCTCGACCTGGTACCGGTACTTGGTTTCTGAAAGGAGCACGCCGGCGAGGAACGCACCGAGGGTGTTGCTCAATCCCAATCCCTCCGTTAGGAACGACATCCCGAGCGCGGTCAGGAGGATGACGCCGAGGAACGCCTCCTGCGAATTCGCAGCGGCGACCGTCTTGAAGAGGGGGTTCAGCGCGAACCGCCCGGCCAGGGCGATGCCACTCAATGCCATGGCCGCCTTGACTAGGGCGCTCCCGAGCGCTCCCGCCATGCTTCCGCTGCCCGCCAGGATGGGCGTGGCGACCAACAGCGGCACGACCGCTGGAGTTGTGTGTGTGCGCGCAAGTGCGTGTGTAAAGAAGGGGAAAGGGTGGGTAAGGGTCGAGCACGAGAAAACGGGGGGGGGGTGCACGACAAGAGAACCCCGCGCGTCGGGTGGCGTGAAGGAGGGGAGAAGAGATGAGACTCACCCAAATCCTGGAGCAAAAGCACCCCGAAGCTCGCCTTCCCGAACCGAGTCGCCAATTCCTTCTTGTCCTTGATCAGCTGCAGCACGAAAGCCGAGCTACTTAGACTCAGCGCCCCTCCCACCACGACCGACGCGGGTCCGCTCAATCCGCCGAAAACCTTGGCGACTAATCCGATGACGACCGCAGTTATACCGTACTGGCTCAACCCTAGTCCGAAAACGTCCTTCTTCATGCTCTTTAGCCTCTCGACGCTCAATTCTATGCCCATCTCGAATAGGAAGAAGACAATGCCGAGCTCGGCCAACGTTTCGGTCGTGTGTATCCCCGAGATCACGCCGAAGCCGTTCGGACCAAGGAGCATCCCGCTCGCGAGGAATCCTAATATCGGCGACGTGCCGGCCATCTTGCACAGGGGCGTGATGAGGGCCGTCGCGAACAGGAGGAGGAGGGTGTCGCTCTTCGGGCCGCGCATGTAATCGCGTAGGTCGGATAACGCGTCCGTGAAAGTCTTCTGGGTCTGGGCGGACAGGTCGTCGACGGCGGAGGAGGATGACGACGACGACGACGACGACGCGGCGGCGGCGCCTCCGCCGCCGCGGGGGGCGTCCCATCGATCGACGATGGTCCGTATCACGGGCGACGCGGGCGAGGAGGCGGACGATGGTAGTAGGCGACTCCTACTCGCGCGAGTCGTCGAGACGACGGCGTCGAGGACCCCCCCCGACCCCACGCGCGCCGCAACGGCCGCCGCCGGTGACGACGCGGAGTCCCCCCCCCCGCGAGGCGCGACGACGATCGACGACGACGACGACGACGACGACGACGAAGACGAATGACGATACGACGACGGGTCGTCGCGATGATTCGCCGCCCCCGCCGCCGCGACGGAAAGGAGGGCGGAGAACGCCACGGCGAGTCCGATCAGGTCCCTCCTACCGAGCCACGGGCGTCGTCTAAGGCCTCCGTCATCTCCCCCTCCATCTACTACTTTGCCCGAAACGACCCGTCGTCCCCGGATCCTCCTCGAAATCTCGGAGAGTGCGTATCTCGATCTCGACCACTCCCAACGACGGCCGACGGGACCAACGACGAAGTCGTCGTCGTCGCCCGACGCGGTCGTCGCGAAATGCGGCGCGACGACGACGACGGAGGAGGAGGAGGAGGAGGAGGAGGAGGCGGCGGCGCCGCTCCGACGACGACGACGAAGATGACGGGAGGACGACGGCGCCATCATCGTAATGGCCGTACCCGTCGGGGCGAAGGACGGGGAGCCTCCTAGTCCTCCTACGCGACCACCCGCGAACGGACGGACGACGACGTTGTTGTTGATGTTGCTGTTCCCATACGACGACGACGACGACGACGACGACAGGGCGTACGCGGTCGTCGTCGTCGAGAGCGAGAAGACGACGACGGCGGCGGCGGCGGCGGCGGCGGCGATAGCCATGGCCGTCCGGGCGGCGCGTGGCATCCTCGTCATGGTTTTGGTTGTTGTTGTTATGAAATATAGTATGTGTGTGGTGAGTAAGGGAGTTAGTTATGTATCGTAGATACTACCATATGGCTTCACCGCGCGCTGGTCACAAAACCATCATACCATCTTGCTGCCTACCTATCCTTGGTACTTGGGAGATTTAATGACGTCACTCCTTCTTCTTGCTTCACGGTGTAGAGTAGGTACTTACAGAAGGATACTCACTAAAGTAGACTATCTGTTAAGTGAATATTCTCTAAAATAGTGTAAATAATAAACACACCTTTTTCTAACCCGCGCCGTCCAACGACCAATGGCGGGCGCATCGCCGTCCTCCGCTTGCGCCGTCCGACCTGCAGGTGAAGACCAGCGGTGGATTATATGAAGGCAGAGGCTTGGCGGAGGCGGCGACGGTTTATGTAAAAGGGGCGGCTGTCGGAGGGAGCGAGGGCCAAACCACTCTCTAGTAGATGAGATCACACCAGAGAGGTAATAATCATACTCTCCGTCGACCCCGCCCCCGGCCCCGGCCCCGGCCCGCGACTGTCCCGATGTGCTTCTGTTGCTGGTGGGCGGACTGGGACGGCACGGATGACGGCCCGTCCGCGCCCGCCCATTATCGTCCCCCCCCCGCCGGGACGACGATCGACGGGTCGGCGGCGGTCGGGGACGACGAACAACAACGCCCCCCCGCGCCGCCCGAATTGACGCTGTCGATCGTGCGATTGGGCCGTCGCCGTCCCCCCCCCCCCCTTGACGACGACGACGACGACATCGCGACGACGGTCGATCGACGTCCGATATCGGAGACGGCATCGGCCGTCATCGACGACCTATCGTGCGTCTCGCCGGAGGAGTACGACGCCCGACCCCTCAACCTCCTCGGGAGACGACGATTGTCGCCGCGTACTCCCCCTACCCCTCCCGTGGATCGTCGCCACGACGTCGACGACCGCGCGCGTCGGCGACGGGAGGCGGCGAAGGCGTCCATAACGAGATATCGCAACGACGACGACAGGAGGACGGCGTTCGCGTCTCTGCTGCTCAAGAGCGTGGCGTACCATCGCTCGGTCGATCCGGATTTCGGACAGTCCTCCTCCCCGTCGTCGTCGTCGTCGTCGTGGGGGGGGGGGAGGAGGAGGAGGAGGACGACGACGACGACGACGACGACGGGGATTGTCGTCGAGGGAGGACGACGAAGCTTCCAATCGTCGACCTACCGCGCACCGGGCACGGCCGACCCTATCTGCCCCGTCGTCCGAAAGACGACGACGACGACGACGAAGACGACGACGACGTGACATCGCGTCCATTCTCCTCCTCCTCCCATCCCGAGGGAGGGGAGATCGTCGACGAGGATCGTCGTTCCCTGATGAACGTGTCGCACCAGCACCCCTGGGTGTGCATGGTGCAGCGTCGTCGGCGATGGTCGCGGGGGCGACGGTCCCGTACGTCGTCGGGAACGTACGCGCGCGTCGCGTCGACGTCGTCGTCGTCGTCGTCGTCCACCTCCTCCTCCTCGATCGGTCTCGACGTCGTTGTCTTCGACGCGAGGATCAGTCGTCACACTCCTACCGTGTCGGACTTCCTGAAGCCGTTCGTCGGGAGCTTCACCCCTTGGGAGTGGGAGAGGATCGCGTGCGTTCGCATGCGACGTCCGTCGTCGTCGTCGTCGTCAACGCGCGGTGGCGGCGGCGACATTCATACCCCCGGCAGGAGGAGCGACGATGATTATGCGCCCCCGCCCCCCCGCGCTCGACCTAGGACCGACGGGTCGAGGCTGATCGAGTTCTACCTCCGCTGGTCGATGAAGGAGGCGTACACCAAGGCGTTGGGATTGGGCATGACGGTGAACTTCGACGAGTTGGAGATACGACTGTACGGTACGGATATCGACGCGGTAGACGATGACGACGATAACGACGAGGAGGAGGAGGAGGAGGGCATATGGAATTCCATCGGGATGCGTTCATCGTCGAACGGTTTACGTCGGGGTAGCGTCGACAGACGTCGATACTACTCCGCCATCGGCAGGGTGAAGCGTCTAAGATCGACGACGACTACGATGACAACGAAAACGACGTCGTCGTGGGACGCGTGGGAGTTCATTTTCGTCCCCCTCGGCGGCGACGATCTCGGACCCGAATGCGATCCCACGGTTTGTCCCTCGCCTCGGGTCGTCGTCGGCGACGAATCGGCATGCGCCTGCATTTGCAGGGGTCCTTTGCCGAAGAATGCGTCGTACGGCCGAGTCGAGAGGTGTCACATCGTACTCGAATCCCTGACGTTGACTGATCTGATTCGGCTGCACGGAGGCGGTCCGTTGTGATCTCATTGTTTGTTAATTCGGACGCAATGGAATATGTACGTCGTGATCATGGTATGCAGTATCCCAAAAATCTCGGTAGTTCGAACCACCATCTTCTCTCTCGCAGTGCTCTCATGCGCCATGGCGATGACAGCGGCCGGTCCGGGGCGTTGGTGCGCGCTCTGGGCCGTCGGCGGTGGCGGCCCTTCGTCACTATCGTCTGCCGGAGATGAGCGTCGTCGATCCTCTCGATGACGGCGGCGGCGGCGGCGGCGACGGCGGCGATCTTCTGGAATGGTCTACGGGCCGTCGTCTTCCTCCAACGAGGGTCGGACGGGCGTTGCCGTCCGGAGGCATGAGAATGACTGCTCCGGTGACTTCGCGGCGTCCATCAATGAAGACATGGATGGTCCCGACGATCCGGGGAGGAAGTATGCGAAGGGGCGACGCGTCCTCCCTTTTCAATGCCGTCCTGCGATCCGCCCAATCGTCGGCATTGTCCGCGGATGCCCCCGGGAGCGGAGGACTCGGGAGCACGGTAGTGAGCGACGGTCCGAGCTTACCGCCGCGTGAGAGGGAGCTGGCGGTGGTATTCGTCGCCCGCCGTGTCGAGGGAGTCAATTTGTTGGAAGTCCGAGGCGGTAAACTTCGAGAGGAGGATGTGGCATCGTCACTCTCGATCCATGGCAATCGACTGCGATGAGGACGAAGTCGTGCAGTTGCGGACCGAATTCTCGTCCGCTAGAAGGAATGTGGAGTACGAGTCCGATACCTCCTAGAGCGACGAAGAAAGCACCGACAGAAACAGGGTCCGACGCGACGTTGTACGATAGAATGCCTGATGCGATAAGGTGCAGGGTCGTGGGGGGCTGCGTGTTGTAAGCCAATTAAACATGGGGATCCTATTACTTCCATTTATCCCCCGACAGCCTTTTTGGCGAGAATAAAATACAACACAGCCAGTCCGCCACTTCGGATCGTTCACATACAACCTGATATCGGAAGTGTGGACTGATACCTCTATGTTTGGCTAATCTAATAACAACCTATTAATCATCCCCCCTCCATCGCCTCGGCCATCGCGCACCCGCATGCATACTGTGGTCCACGCCTTAGATGATAAAAAAATCACGCCGCATTGCAGTTAATGTTTCGGTCGCGCCTTCTTTTTCCTGCATCTGCGTTTTATCACGTCCGGGCTGAATAATATCTCGTCGCTGTCAACTGCCTCTTCCGCCAGGGCATTCGTAGACAAGCCATCCTCCAAGCGTCCGAGGACATTTTCGAGCCAAGTCCGTACGCCCACTCGTTCCTCGTTGATCTGGATGAGATATTGTCGCATCGGATAATCACTGATCAGACATAGGAGTTCGTCAACGAGGAAGCTCTTTGCCTCTCGACGAGCCGAACCGACGTTATTTTTGTGCTCGAAATCCAGCATGCTGAATAGTAGGCAACAGAAATCGATGTGCAGGAGAACGGGAGAGTACTGCACCTCCCCGTCGTTCTCGTCGCATCCGTCCTTCGACGCGTCCTCGCCCTCGGCTCCACCATCCTCCGGAATACCGATAGCGAAAGCGAACATGCGCGACTCCGTCGTGGGAGGACCGCCATGCACTTCGTTCCCTCCCGCTAGGAGGGTCGCTCCCGGTTCCACCGTCAGCCCCAGCGCGCGCGCGACGGGCTGGTAGAGCTTCCCGAAACAAAGCAGCTGCGAATCGATAGTGTTCCAACGGGCGAAGTACCTCGTGTACCACTTGGCGCCCAGCTCCCTACCTCCGTCGTTCAGCAATATACTCCTCACGAGATCGGGAACGTCCCCCCCCTCCCGTCGTCGTCGTCGTCGTCGTCGTTGCCAGAACTCCACGAGAGACGCTCCGTCCGTCACGGGCGATCCGTCGTCCCCGTCGTCCATCATGTATACTGTCGTGCTCGGACAACGGCGAGACATGTACGTGCATATCTGTAGGTTGGGGACCATGTTGTCGATGTGGCGCACCTGCCCAACCGTCGGACCACCGAACTGCATGACAAGCATGAGATTCCCGAGACGGTCGTAGATCCGCCGGTCGCCTCTCTCCCGCGCGCGTCGGCCGCACATCCTTAGCATGTAGCCCTCGATGTCCGCGGTCGTGAGATGCGACCTCCCCCCGCGATGGCGATTGTAAAGATCGAGTAGCCGAATGGCGGCATTCTCGTCGATCGTCCTCCTCTTGCCCCTGCCCCCCCTCGTCGTCGTCGTTCCTCCTCCTCCGTCGCGACCTCGTCCGTCTCCTCCCTCCGACGACGACGACGACGACGACGACGACGGGAACGACACCCTGTAGATCGGGTGGTCGTCGCTGCCGCCCTGGAGTTCACCCACGGAAGAGCCGGATCCTCGTCGAAGGTCGGCCTCGAGTATCCCCCGGCACGCGTCCGCCTCCTCGCGTAGGACGAAATTCGAGAACTCGCCGAACGATGCGGCGAGGTCCTCGTCGTGCCTCGTCCGTGGCTCGTAGACGTCGACTCCCATCTCGGCGAGCTCTCGCCTGATTCCGTCGACGTCGCTGCGTTGTTCGGGATGATGACTTGCGCGCATTGATGAGCCTCCTATTCCTGCCACGTCAAAGAATACATCATGGATCGATGGTGGGGTAGTCGGCGTCTTCGTCGTACACGATATGGCTCTCGTCGGCTATCTAAAGTAGGAATCAGCACGAAATGTTGAGCTGAGAATTTTGTGCGTTGGGCCACCCGCCCCGGCGCCGCCCACGCAACTAACCTGCTTCCGACATTGACGAGAGAGCTGAAGTCTCCCTCTTGCTCGAAGTTCCTTCGACATCAATTCACCGCGCAGGACAGAGGAACAAGAAGGGAGAGGGCAGGACAGTACGAGCACACCACCCGCCAAGGAAAAAGCGAGAGAGATCGACGATGTCGTTCACATGCACTTTCCAAATACTTAGTTGGGAGGTGTCGATACTTCAAAGCTGCTGAGCGATACCACACACCATGATGACGAACCCATTCAGGCAGCGAAACAATGCAAAAACAACTATATTATTTATCATTATACTATTTGCTATCGAAACAATAGTTCAACGATGGGTCGATAAAAGTACGCCTCGCCGAACTGATCATGCTGAGCTCTCGCTTGACGAGTACAAAATACATGCTAAGCGACCACAACAGATCTCCCCACGTCCTGAAGAGCATTCAGCCTTCTACTCCATCAGTGATAACATAAAAAAAGAGTACGAGCAATGGCACGCGTTGGTATGGAATTTATCCCAAATGAAGCTGCAGCCGACGAATTGGACGCCCGACATCAATGATTGGCATCACCACCCAAGAGATAGATCAGATCGTTTTCCAAGCGTCGCTCAACGCGTGCAATACTACATGGGAAAGTGGTACAATTCATCAATACCAATGTATGGTCGAAAGTTCGAGAAGGCTACGTTTATACAGCGAAAGACCACCCGTGAGTTTGGACCATACTCCAACATTTTGGTAAACTTATACAATCTTGATAAGGGTAGATTGCTCCAATGCTACGAGAGCAAGAAGGAAATGAAAGTCTTCTCTCCATATTGTAGAGATTATACCGATATCGCAATCTTGCACTCTGAAGGGTCGGCGGACGTATTACATTACATTGGTGATGGACTTCCATACATATCCGACGAGATCAGGAGGTATCCGTTATTCGCAAAGGTTCGACACCTTTGCGATGCGGACGCAAGCGAATTTAAGGCTAACCCATGCTGGAAAACGGAAAATTGGATACAACCAATCCTTCTTCCACTCAATCGAAAGCGACATTATGGAGTGGCGTCGATCGTTCCTGAGAATGATATTCCATGGGAATTGAAAAAAGGCCGGGCGGTATGGAGAGGAAAGTATCGCAACGCCCACGATGCATCGACTCTTTTGGTCTCCAAGCATCACAACTCGACATTGGTCGACTGTAAGTTTTCCAAGAATACGATAGGCGTTTCTAGGCATTTGGTGGGTTCTTATATGGATATGAAGGATCAACTTACTTACAAATACATCATTTCAATAGAAGGTAACGACGTCTCGTCTGGCCTGAAGTGGATGCTATTATCAAATTCTGTTGTGTTGACACCTCCGTTTACGATGGAATCATGGGCAATGGAGGGAAAGTTGAAGCCGTTTGTACATTTCATTCCGTTGAAAGCTGACATGTCGAACGTTGAAGACATGATTAGGTGGGCAGAAATGCATCCAAAAGAGACCCGATTGATATCAGAACGCAGCACTCTCTTTGTTTATGACGAATTCTTTCATCCCGATGCCATTAAAGATGAGAAGGAAATTATTATCCGCATTATGGAGCGGTACGAGCAGAACTTTGGACATGATGCGGAAACGAGACGACAAACATTAGGAACTCATTCGAACAAGCTTCCGCCAAAACGAGCTAGATTCCCTTCCGTGCAAGAAAGGGTCGAGTTTCTAATGGGCAAATGGTATCACAACGAAGATGCTATCTCTATGCAAAGATCAAATCTACGAATTTTGTTCCATTCATCACTGAACAATACCATCTCAAGAGACAGACTCTTCATAGCATCTGGGCACCATTTGTCGGAATGTGCCATGGCCAACAGTACATTTTCGAAGGACGTTCGTTTATTGTGCCAATCGTCACTACAACATTTTGATGAGAGACTCACTGCCGACCTCAAGTCAAATTCATTCAATAGACTTCGCCAGTCAGAAACGGGAGCGAAGATACGGTTTGCTCCTAAATCTTCTTGGAGGCATGATGGAGACAATGCCATAAAAGAATCCAAGAGGGTAATCCTCGATGACATAATCAAGATAATTTGCATAGGAAACTGCTCACGGGAAGGAGTCAACGCGAATATAAACACAAGAGCATTCCCATACTTTGCCAGTTACAGGCAAAACAACGATGCCATTCTTTGGCCATTTAATCTCGACTATGCATATGACATAGCCAAGTATGGCTGGCTTGAAAATTGGGACATAAATTTTGAAGACAAAACTGCCGATGCAGCAGCGTCCATTGGAATAAGAAAGATACCTTTTACTGTCAACGAATTATATTCTAAAAAGAATGATCGAATTCGCGATATGCTATCGCACCGGTATTTGTTGGCAACGGATAGCGTGGAGGGCATCAATGAAGACCTCATATGGATGCTGCTGAGTAAAAGTGTAGTGCTCATGCCAGGTGAACGACAATTCACATCATCATGGCTGATGGAGAGCTTCCTGGAACCATACTCGCATTTCATCCCTGTTGCACCCGATTACTCAGATGTCTATGAAAAAATCAACTGGTGTGAAAATAATCTTGAAAAGGCCAGGGATATTTCGGAGCGTGCAACCATATATGTTCATGATATGTTGTTAGACAGAAGCTCGGAAAAGGAAAATGAGGAGATAAAATTTCAAGTAATGGAGAGGTATTCAAAGATTTTCGGATGATGTGTGCCTATTCTGACTGCCGACCCGCGTTATGATCGGTTGGGATTCAGGTAATATTTCATGTCATGCGTCAAATTCTTTGCATGGACCGAAAGGGTGCACCTAATCAAGACTTGTGGCATCACACATTTTTCAAACGTCATACATGATTTGTTTTGGTATGGTCTCGTTTTTTTACTATATTCTTGTCGATCATTAATGTTGGAGTAATTATTGATTCATAAAAGCATACGTGACTTTCATTGTCATCTCTCATTTCCCAAATAAAAGAAATGGAAGAGTCATTCAGAATGTTGATGCTCTACTCTCATGCTTTGCTGATTCTTAAATGTGCGATGTGAATCATTCAATACAACGATTCGATTTCATCCAATGGATCGAAAATTTCCATTGAAGTCATGACGAAAAGGTGTATTCCCGATCAATTTCTCAGACAATTATCTCACAACAAGACTCTTGTTTCCTATGAGTTGATTCTTTCGGAACGTTCGTTTTCAATCTCAGAGCAAATGTCATCGAATTTGCCTCTTATCTTCCAGTTGCATGTTCCATTGGCACACAGTGTCTGCCATGGCTGTTGTTGTTTGGCATCTCCAACTAAACAAAGAGACGTATTCTCTTCCTCAAATGTAGAATCATATCCCGATAATGAAGTCTCACCCAAACAAGATAAATGATTCAACTCAGCATTCAAACGTTGCGTCTCCTTCCTTGCCGCTGCCTTAGCCTTTCTTAAACTCCACTGGCCGAACGGTTCCCATCCATTTCTCTCGCCGTGTTGTAAAATAACTTTCTTCCTTATGTTGGAATGGCAGCGGCATCCATACATACGCACCACAGATATCTCTACCTCTCCAAGTTTATTCTTCTGTTTAATCTGGAATTCAAAAGGGCGGTACTTCTTCTTGCATACCGGTATACCAATGTTTTTGTAATTGTCCCATCCCCGATGGGTGTCCTCTCCCCATATCTCATTGATGTTCTGGATGGCGCGGCCTTGGAGAGTGTCAGTCGCAGCTGAAGGATGAAACATGGAGCCCCCATAGAGCTCCCCTTGATTGCGAACTACGGTGGAAATATAGATTGCAGTTAAGTAAGTGCCTGATTCGGGCATTCAGATAGAGCTCGTTACACAATCACTTACCGGGATATCCACAAATGAATCCGAGAGGCACTCTGAGAATAGAGCAAATGTTCAAGGATTCGGGCATGAATACAACGCTTGCAGACAAATGAATAAAGCCCACTACCACGAGACGCAATTAAATAATGGGCGCACAGAACACTGATGTACGACCCGACACTGCAATGAAAACCCTCACCTGTGTGGAATCGCACTGGCCGCGACCTTGGATCAGTCGCTCGGCAAGATTCCATAATCCTCGCCGTAAATTCGAGCGTCGCTTCCGGCGTGACGGCGTTTGAGCGCACGTTGGGAGCGCCGCGTGCCGGACTGGGCGTCTTGTTGACGCTTGGAACGTCTCGTTGACCCGAGCGCACGGGGTTTGGCGTTGACCGGTGTGGCGCTCCCGCCAACAGTGGATGTGTTTGTTATCGACATGTATAATTATTTGGATGGTCAGACTTCAGTTCACTTGGTGGTGCTCGATACCATCGAACCAAAAGATCAGAACACCATAAATAGTTGTTATTATCAGCGGCGCCCGCGGCCGTGGCGTGGAGTACGTATGTGTAGATACCATTCATCCCCTCTTTCATCGAGCGGTCGCAAACGTCGTGTCCCACGTCGCAAACGCACTTGCCGGGCACGTGGCCTACTAAGTTCTTTAGATACGTATTACCGCTGCCACGCAAGTGCCGCGCCACATTAAAAAAAATAATTTCCCACAACCCACAAAAGCGAGTCCCCCGATTCAATTCAATAGAATCGTCCCCACCACCCGCCGCGTCATATCTCCGC
>JALLAZ010000101.1:0-23975 GCA_036939755.1 Stephanodiscus triporus
CCTCTTCACTTGTCACCGCCTTCGCCGCCACCACCACTGTCGCTGTCGCCATCGTCGCCATCTTCGTCATCGTCTTCTTCGTCGTTGTTGCCGCCGCTGTTGTCGTCGTCGTGTTCTCTGTTGCTGTCGTCCTTGTCTCCGCCGACGGCGGAGCCGCCGCGTCGAAAGAACTCGATGCGTTCGACGGCGGCGACAATGACGAGGACATCGCGACGTCTCGATCTCGCGCCCCTCAATCGATGCGCGACGCGGCGGAGGACGGGGAGGAGTGCGACCACCACCGCCTCGAGCAGGGAGGGATCGGCACGAAGGCCGACGTCGGCGTTTTGCGCTGCGGTCCCGGCCGGACATGCGCGGCCGACGTCACGTCCTCCGTCGGGGGGCGGTGCGTGACCTCCTCCTCCTCCTCCTCGTCTTCCTCCTCCTCCTCCGTCTTCCCCATCGAGCGACCGGATGCGCCCCGTATGGCAAGGCTCCCCTCCCGCGGCCTTCGCGTGATGACGCAGCGGGGCGGGCACGCCCTCCGTCGCCTACAGAACTCCACCGAGTACGGGGAACTCGTGTGTCCCACGAACTGTCCGCAGGACGTCTGCGATTGCTTCTCGCAGGACGACGCCGCGACGTGCGCACCGGCAGTCCACTCGGCTTGCATCACCGGACTCTTTTCCGAGTGCGTGCCCGATGAGTACTCCCACTACACCGAGATCTACTATGACTACTGTGACTTAGTGGCGTGCCTCGCCGCCGGGCCCGAGGGCTGCGTAAGCGAGTTCTCCAAGTATGTATGTCTGGCAACTTACGCCTTGGAGGAAGACGTCAACAAGTGCTGCTGCTATGTTCAGGCGGTGTCTCAGTTATACGGCGAGAATGCCACCGCTTCCTTGGCGGCGTGCCTCGTCGACGGGCCCGTGGTCTGCACAAGCGAGTACTACAAGGATATCTGTGGGGCATATTACGCCTTGGAGGAAGATGTCAAAAAGTGCTGCTGCTATTTTCAGATGACGTATCAGATATTCGGGAATACCACAATCTCCGCAGCTCCGACCCTGACCACGTCGGATCCGCCAATGGTCAGTCCGGCGCCCATGATCACTTCGGCCCCGACGTCGTCATCCGTCCCGAAGACCGTCCCGTCGGTCGCGCCAACGTCCTCGCCCCGGGGCGCGCCCATGGTGGAGCCATCCGATTCGCCCGTCGTCGTGCCGGCGCCGATCATCATCCCGGCGGAAGACGACGCGAACGTTCCCGGATCCGTGGCGACGCCTCCCCCGACGACGGCATCATCGGGCGGACGACGCGCGGAGCATCGCCCGGTCGCGATGGCGGCCTTCGCGGCGTCCCTTATCTTCAGCGCCGGCGGGGCGTTTTGGATATTTGTGTAGAAATAATGTGGGTATTGTACGATGCACCTGTTCGATGTTCTCTTCTTTTGGGCCCGATAGGGATGGTGTGGCCGCGGATTGGATGGGCCAGCACGGCATCTCATCAATTATTGAGGGGGGGAGAGGGAGTAGTCAACGGAGGCACGTCCGCCATCCTATTTTTTGTTCGATTTTTAGGTGAATGATATTATTGAGATGCACATTTTAAGCATTACGTAATTCCTTGGTATGAGATCTTCATCAAGCCGCCACACCAGCCCTCCCCCTCCCCCTCCCCATCAATGACGATGGGCATCGCTCACGACTTTCCTCAGTGGGCTCCACACCATCCCGTAATCGTGCTCGATTGTAGTTCTCGTCGTCGAGACAGGACTCAGGTTCTGCATGCTGTCGTTCGGTCGTTCGTTCGGTTCATTCGGTTCATTCGATTCCGAAAAGAATAATCCGACGGGGCTTCGGTTTGACCGAATGCAAAGTGGGGTATTAGATATATATAGTGCTTGGAGGAAGTTAATTTATTTCATGTAATCCAACAACTCCTCATCGCCCATGTTCGCCATGGGATCCACTGCCCCCCCTCCCCTTGGATAATCGTGCCAGGTCATGTGCCGATTTCATTGAGTCACTTCATCGTCAACGGGAAGAGTGACCCCAGGCAATAGTTATTGTCAGTTCCACATACTCTTTTGAGAAAACATAGTGCTTTATTACTTAATTCACTTCTTTGGCACGAAGCGTGTTTGACTCTAATGCCTCTCTTGCCAAACCGCCAACGAATAACGACTTACCTCCCTTCGATTTTATCATCTTCACGAAGGAATGGCACAAATGGAACCCTCCTACTTCTCCTCTTCGTCCCCTGTGACCCCTGTGATCTTTTCGTGGCAGCAATCAACAGGGCCTTTTCTTCCGCTGCCTGCAGCACATCATTAGGTACGTTCCAGTAGGGCTTCGTGATGAACGAATCATCTCGACCCATGGCAGCAGCTTGTAACAGAATCGGGACAGAACTAGCAGAGTCACCCAATGCCACGTATGAGAGTGCAAGGTTATGGAGAATGGCGGCGTGGGAGGCAGCATTTTCGTCATTGACCTTTGCCAGTCTTGACATGGCGTTGGGAGCACCACTCCCAGGTCCGGCCGCTCCTCTTGGAGATGAAGAGCAAAGCAACGATGCCAGTTTAAGATGGTGTGCAGCTAGCGAGAAAAGAGTACTCTGGACATTATCATCCACTCCCTCGCGTATCTCTTGGTAAAAAATACCCTGCATCAAAAGTGAAGTGCCTAGTCCCGCTTTCACATCTGCGTTATACGGCTCAACTTTGGACTGAATGACCCGCACGAAAGAATGAAATTAAATACGATCTGCAAGCGAGCTTGATCCTTTTGAACCATCCACATGAAGTGCTTACCAATTCATCAAAAACCTTGGTAGTTACTCGCAACCTTGCATAATCTAAACTATCCGCAGAGAGGAATGCCATGCCGGCTCCACCTAGACAATGCTGTGCATCCAATGCCAGATATCTCAATGAATTAAACTCTGACTCATGTGATTCATCAAAACTCGTTTCGCTTGGTCCAATGAGTTTGATTATGCTGCTAGACCCGGCACTGTTGTTCAGGTATTTCGAATATAGCATCTCATTGGCAACAACCCAAACGTCACCACAGAGAGAGTCTACAGTTTGTCTGTTGGATTTATCACGTGACTCTACTCCAGAATGCCTCAAATTTGCAAAACCCTCCTCCAGTGCAGATTGCAGACGCATTAACTCCTCATATGGCTTAATATCCACCTCATCCCGCGAATCTACTTCAGCAATATCTCCATCATTTTCAACAGATTTGAAGTAATCTACAATGGATGAGTCTAAATCATCAAAGACGGGTACTGATTCACTCTCTTCGCCAATAATTCCTTCTTTTGCAGGGACTTTCTTTTCCAAGACAGTTTCATCCTGGAAAACATCCTGTTTTGCGCCCATGACGACTTCCACTGAATCCTTGAATTGAAGAACTAGCAGCAAAAGAAATGACTCGCACGCTAGAAATGACAACACGACAGATATCGCAAGCAACCGCATTGTTCTCTGCGGCGAAGAAGAAGGGTGGGAATCTTTTCGACCCGATGTACGCGATGCACTGGATGAGGCCGATGATTTCCTGTTACCCATGGATGAGTTGCTGCTATCACTCCTGCTATGTCGTTTCTTTAGCTTCGTGGGTGACTTACTGTTGGTCGCGCTCCGCTTCTTGGTGTGAGAAGCCTCGACGTGGGCTGCCATCGCCTCGATGGAGCTCGCGTACGTGCTGGACGGCTGCACCGCAAAATCGTTGTTCGGCCGCGCGGCCATTTTCAGGGCATCCACCAGAGTCGACGACTCCGGCGATAGATTCGGTTCGGGAGTAACTACGTGGTGAGAAGCTCGGGGCGGTGTAGTATATGATGTGGGGATACCCCACCCTTTCGGCCCGGACGACGACGACGACGACGACGACGACGACGACGATGACGACGATTCAGCGGAATCCAGCAAAGGATGAGATATCCTCTTCCGCCTTGACCGAAACTGTAAAGCAGCATTCATCTTCTTGCTGGGATGCGCGCCTGCAGGGGAGGAGTCATCGTCCTGGATCTTCGCTTCCTCTTCTCCGGAAGCATTGGAAGGGCCCATGTCGAGTGTGTGGGCGGGGATGTCAGACTGAATATTATTTTAGCTCTCTGGGGGAGTGTTAGATATCCTCTCTATGTGGCATGGGCTACGATAGGAACTTGCTCAAGTAGTATCTACATGCCGCGCGCGGCGCGCTCCTTCAACTTGTCTGCTGGAGATAAAAAATAATTATGCCCCAGTCATTTTCGTCTAATGAGGAGGAGCTGGTAAGGGTAGCAGAGGTTTTCAAGTATTTGGGGTGGCTCATCGTGTATGATGATGATGATGCCGACATCCAGGCTATGCTGAGCAATTTGCGAAAAGCATGTGGACGTGGTTGCTGGGCTTGGATTTCCTGTTTGCTGTGTGCTGTGTGCTGTGGGCTGTGGGCTGAAAATTGAGAATGCTACCCCCTGGACAAGTGGGATGTTCTACAAGATTGCCATGCAGGAAGTTCTGCTGTACTTAAGTGAGACATGGAGTGTTTACCCTATGAGTCTAACATGCCTTGAGTGTTTCCACATTTGGGTAGCACACGGCAAATGTCCGGCCTCCTTCGGACAGCACTAGCAGAGAAGAAATCACCAGATGGTGTGTCTTGTGTCTTGGACATACCCATGCTCAATGAATGTAATATATGGATGATTGGATTGAGACAACTGCAATGTTGACAATGAGAGGAAGACAATGGTAGCAGTTTATCAATCAGCCAAAAGAGAGACACACAAAAAAGTGGCAGCAGCGTGGTAGTGTGGCAATGCAATGATGACTATGATGCAGCAAAAAATGACAAAGGTGAGGACAACTATAGCTATGGCTATGTCTACCACAAGAATGATAAAAGGATTTAACAATCAGCCTTGAGAGAGAAAGTCACAAGGAGCGGCAGCAGCACTGATGGCTGGGGCAAGAAATGTTGCTCTTTGCTCTCTGGACATCATAGTCAGCTGAGTCAGCTGCATCCACACCGCAGTGGAGACCAACCAGATAGTGAGTTGATTTCAAGGTAAATGTGACAAACACTAGTGATTTTATGATTTAGCTGATCATAGCAGTGTTGTGTCCGGTGAGATTTTGGGGTGCTTCTAATATAACCGTCTATTTCTCAACACACAATTCTTTCTTGTTCTTATGTTGGGTGATGGGTCAGTAATATTGACAGCAACCATGCACCCCAAATGCACTAATTTAAGTTGAAAACAAGGCATTGCACAACTAAATGTGCTCAGAAATTAGAATTCAGTGAAGGTCCTCACTGAAATGAGGACGGAGACACCAACTGCTTCTTCATTCAAGACAATGCTGTTTGCATTATTATTGTTATTCTTGTTATGACTATTGTTGCTGTTTTCTTAGTTATGTCTTCATGGTAAAGAAAATCAGAATTCATGCATAAACTGCATAGCTTGCCATTAACTCAATGTCAGTATGGTGCTAGCTGAGGTGTGGCTAGGACGCTTGTGACTGCATTAGAAAACTATCACCCCCCAAAATTTAGGAAGTACATTGTTGGGCTCAAGCTTTTGAAAACGAAATATTCTATATGAAGTTGGATCTTTATTTGTGAGCATTATATCAATAATTGATGGCAGATGAGACCTAATAGAGCGACTCTACAACCAGCCGACAGATCCATTCCAAAACAAGCCATTATAATGGCATTGTGGCACCGGCGTTTTGAAACTCGACGAAGAGACTGAGTAGGACATGTACGCTTTCAACAACACTTCCATCGTAAACAGGGATACCAAACAGGGAGCAGAGTATTCGCGCGTAGTCCTCGTCGCTCAAGTCGATTTCTGCAGACGGTATGTGCAGAGTCCCGTTTTTTATTTCGTCCACTATTTCTCTTTTGGCTCGATACTTCACTTCGCCCATGTTATTTTGATACCTCACTTCCTTTGGCGGTGGTTGTTTCATGGAATGTATCTCCTCAACGCTTCGCATCCACTGGTCGATTTCATCCCTGTTTTTGACAGCATTACTTATACTGTGCACAGGGAGAGCTCTGTACGACTTATTTTTTGTGGCATTTCTCAGGCGCAGTTCAATGACGGCGGCGTTGCTTTGGTTTGCAGCGATGGGCTCATCGAGGAAAGCCGTTCCAACACCATCTGGAACGCCATCCGGACGAGGAATCTTGATCATGGGATCAACTTCCCCCACCGACGGAATATACTGGGGAAGGAAAATTTTCAAAGGTGTCTCAAGTTCGATGTCGACAGGCTCATAGTTGTCGATGAGTTTGAACAGCTCCTTGATTTCATTTGACACATAAAGATTTTCATAGTCGATCGCGATGGCCTTGATGCTGGCGCAGGTTGGAGCATTCTCGTTCGTCTCATCGCCGTGGGTGGAAGTGTTTGATGCAGGGGACTGCATCGAGGGAAGCACGCCGATGGTCGAGTTGTTCCTTTGGCTTGTAGCCGAATGCTCGGTATTCAAGGAGGAATCATCTCTGGAATCGTCGAGGCCAACAATGTTCATTGAGAACCACGATTGAGGAAGAACTTTCCGTGCAGTCCGGAGGAGGAGGTTTGGCCGCGGAGAGAATCGTTGAGTTGGATTCTTGTCGTGAGATTTAAAATCAAAATGGGCTCCCCCGCCAAATTTCCCTCTCGGCTCGGTCGGATCGTCAGAAAAAAAAAAAGAAACCTAGCACGACGGCGAGGATGGGTAAGGAGGAAATCCTCCACAACCCTGAATAATTGGTCAACATCTACAGCGACCACAGTTGCATGACGCTTCGGTTGCCTCCGATGATACGTCTGAGTTTGATGAAGCCGATGCTTCCCTCATTGATGAAGGCAACACTGAGTTCTCGCAGGGAGTGACGAGTATCAGATTAACCAACATGACATTTCGCATCATTAGTGGCACAATGTTAAGCTCACGAAAGTATGCTAGGTTGAACTTCCGCATCGTGGACCACGCTGGCGATGTCGGTTGTACCAACATCAACTTCGAACCCAACGTTCACCTCTCCGGTCCCCTTCTCCTTCCCGTCGATATTCACGAATACGAAACCGAACAACACGCACAAAGCACCCAACAAGTCCCCTAGATGCTCCTCGTCGTTATTGCCCATGATCGAATCGGCGAGGAACGCCATAGGGATCGTCAGGCCCAACCCCACAGACGCTACCGTAGCCGACGTCAGGATCACCGCCCGTGCCCAGAGGTAATCGGATATGACATTGTCTAGCAAGCCCTTCAGGATGAGGAAGAGGAAGATGGTCAAGGTGAGAGTCGTCGCGGGTCCGTCATCGGCGCCGCTCTCGGGCGAATAGTCCGGGGACGGAAAGCCTTCGTCCTCCGGCGATTCCGCGCGGACGTCGTCGCGATTGGATGCCACAACCACATAAACTGCCACAGGGAACAACCCAATCATGTTCAGCAGGCCGACGTAACCAAACAGCAGCTGCATCGACATCCTACTCTCGTCCTTGGGACACAAATGTCGCAACAGGACGGTGTACGCGCCGTAGCCCACGGCGGAGATGAGCCCCGCGACGTCCCCGAGCAGGGATCCGACGTCGGCGGCGTGCCGCAGTCGACGACGTGCCGGACCCGTCCCCATCCTTCCACCGCCGTCGTCGTCGTAGTTATCGCCGTCGTCTCCGTCCGACGACGATGCGCCCGCGTCCGCCCACGCGGTCGCCACCCCTCCCACGAAGCACAGCGCCACCCCCACGACCTTCCACCTCGTGACCTTCTCGTCGCCGAAGCGCGTGCATGTCGCGAATGCGAATGCGAATATGGACCCCATGCTCGCGAGCACCGTGGAGCTCGCGATGGACGTCCACCGAAGGGACACGGCGTAGGAGTAGTTCGAGAGGAACCACAGCGGCGCCACGCGCGACGCC
The DNA here is from genome assembly GCA_036939755.1 of Stephanodiscus triporus. Lineage (NCBI taxonomy): Eukaryota > Bacillariophyta > Thalassiosirophyceae > Thalassiosirales > Thalassiosiraceae > Stephanodiscus > Stephanodiscus triporus. Next base: position 7,906 of record JALLAZ010000101.1, read on the forward strand.
ATCGACGCGTGATCGAGGTGGGAAAGCAGCGCCGGGGCGCACGAGACGACGACGACGACGCCGTCGCCGTCCGACGTCGGTTCGTTGTGGCATCCGTCCTCCGCGCCGTCGGATATCTCGAGCGCTCGGCCGTGTCCTCCCCCCCTCGACGCGGGCGGCATCAATTCCACGACCTCCCCCCCCCCCCCTCCCCCGTGTCGATTCCTCCACGGTATGATCACCACCGCGTCCTCCGCGTCATCGTCGTCGTCGTCGTCGTCATCGTCATCGTCGTCGTGGCAGACGCGATCATTTTCGTCCTCGTCGAATCCCCCCCCCCCCTCCCTGCGGCGACAGCAGCGGATGCGACGACGATGCCACTTCCTACACTTTGCGAGACACCGGTGTCCCCATCGCTCGTACCCCAATCGACTCGGGAGGAAGACCGAGAAGAGACTCGTGCCGATGTAAACTATGAGGAAGGGCGAGTCGAACGACATGTCGTTGTACAGGTGCTGCACGACCATGGAGCACGCAGTCCACAGGAGGCTGACTATCACGAGGAAGAGCACGCCGAGGGCGTATGACGACGACCACGATGATGATGACGACTGGGAAGGTGAGAAGGTGGACATTCTTTCGCTTGTGCAGTCACCGATGATTGTGTCGAACCAAGCCACCGTGTAGATCTAGCTCGCTAGGTGCATGAGATGATCCGATATGTATTCAGAAGTCTGCCTACATCATCTGCTGTACCTTACTCTACTATACTATTCCTACAGTAGGAATTGCTGACGTGACCTACCCGTCCCTAGAGTCCAACGGAAAAAACCACAACCATGGCCGCCGCCAGCGGAAATGCGCCCTTAGATCCCTGCGAAAAAAAATAGCAGAACGGAGCCAAATAATGGATAATAATAACGACGACGACGTCCAAGGCGACGGCAACGTCAAGATGCGTGGCATATGCGACATCTGCACGAAGCACGACGGCGACCTCGACAACATGAACCTCCAGAAATGCCGGCAATGCGGCGTCCGCGTCCACGAGGTGTGCTACGGCATGGTCGACACGGGCACATCGAAGGACCCTAACTTCGTCTGTCACGCGTGCAAGGTCGTCGGGATCGACGTGGAGGTGAACTCGCCGAGCAGGGTGGGCGGACCGACGCTCAGGGACCTGCTGGGGTCCGGCAATGACGGCGGGGACGGGGTGGCGTCATTTCGCGAGTTCGCCCGCGCGCGAAGACGGGGCCTCGGAGACGCCGACGCCGAGTGGAAGGTCGACTTTTACGTCGCCGCCGGCGATTTCGCGCGCGTCTGCAGGGAAGAAGGCGCAGGGGGGGGGAGAGGGGACGGAGGATCCCTGATGAGGGAATCCGCCCATCGTATATACGACGCCCACCTCGCGAACGACGCGCCGAGGCGGATAACGGACATATCGTCATCGGCCCTGGCCGGCATCGAATCTAAAATATTCGACGAAAAATCGCCCCCGCACGACACGTTCGACGCGGCACGGCGCGAGGCGCTGTCGTCGTTGGAACGTCGGCTCTTCGACGAGTACAGACAATCGCATCACTACTCGTCGTGGATGTCCGCGCGTCGCGTGACCATGAGGCAGGACGATCGACCGAGGGAGTGCGTGCTTTGCAGCGTCGGGTCCGGCACCCACGCCATGCACCCCCTGTACGACATGCCGGGGAAGGACGGACGACAGCTGGTGCTCCCCAGGGGCAAGGCCGGGGCGGTCAAGTTCACGAGGGCGCGGCCGCGATTGGCGTGGGTTCACACGCTGTGCGCCATGTTCCTGAGCGCGAGCGAAAATTACGGCGGGCTTGTGTATGGATGCAACGAGGATGGCGAGTGGGAAGGGATAGATAGCGACGACGATGACGATGAAGGCGAAGACGATGAAGGCGAAGACGACGAAGGCGAAGGCGACGACGATCCGACCGCTAGGCTACTGAAGGAGGAGCAGATCAGTTTCACGAAATGCGAGGAGGTGTTTGTACCGTTGATGAATCAGTTGGAGAAACTCAAGGCAATGACGCGAGATAGTTGCGACTCAGCCGATTCAAAACATGCTAATGCCAGTGATGTCCTCACTTGCATCAAATTGATGATCGAGAATGTGGATGTTTTGACACCTCCATTTATTGATTTAGGGTTAATTGGTAAGCTGGTGAATGGCGTAAAGAAGGCGTATGAAGAGACGCATCCGCAGGTGAGGGAACACTGCAAGCGCTTAAGCAAGAATATGAAGCGAATTTATAGGGAGAAGAAGGATAAGGTCCCCGACGGGTTCGTCCCAAAGAGCAAAGAGGAAGGAGGAGGAGGAGGAGGAGGAGGAGGAGGAGGAGGAGGAGGAGAAGGGGACACTGAAGCACACCGCCACGTCTGTGAGACAGACATGGATGTCACTACTGATAGAATCAATCCTATGCAAGAAGGAGGGGATGGTGCCGATGATGCAAATGGTGATGCGGCCGTGGTGAAGGGAGAACCACAAAAGTTCAGGTGTGGAACACAGTTTTCAAAGAGTTTTAGAACTGGCACCTACGTCGGGACGATTGATAGCTATGATGCGTCGCGCAAGCTCTACAAGGTTGTGTATAACGACTTTGACGCCGAGGAGCTGGACGAGGAGGAGATCTCCAATCTCCTCCCATCGTACACAGCGTGGTTCTGCATGTCACCATGCAGAATAGTTGACGGAAAGGAGACGAAGGAGAGCAAAAAAATAAGGGCGTTGCGCGACCTCCCTGCTTGCGTCGTTTGCAACAACGAGGACAAACGCTCTATGCGCATTCCGGTGCAATGCACAGCTGGGGATAAATGTGAATTCAAGGCATTCAAGCAATACCACAAACAACTAAATAGAGAGAAAGCATTGGCGAAGAAGAAAAATAAAAACGTGGAGGGCTGCGGCCAGACAATTCACGTAGGGTGCGCTCGATGGGGGAATAACAAATACACCTTGAACGGCAGGAACCTAAGGATGTGCTACTTCTTCTCGGGCAAGCCACCAACTTACGTCGGGTCCAGCGATTACACTAATCCGGTAGCCAATTGTTTCTGCAGAGTACATGCTCGCGAAATACAAGAGGGCTTGACAAAAAAAGGAGGAGGACAAGGGCCCGAAGATTCGACTGTCGACGAGATGAAGGAGGAGGAGTCGGACGACCTGGTGGAAGAGGCGCGACCAAAGGAAAAGAAGAGGAAGAGAATTCTAACGGAAAGCGACGAAGAGAGCGATTGAAGAGAGAGTTTAATCATTGAGATTATATTCGTAAGTACTGGCTTTTGCAGAGTTACATAAATTGAGTGGGTGTTTTCGTATTTTATTTTGGTGTATCGCTCGTGGCGGTTGTTGAAGGGATAGATGACACAAAGAAAAGATGCATCATCATCCCAGACGAGTGATAGATCATATCATGCCAAACTAATATGCATTCATTAAATTTTTCCTTTGTCACGTACCCGTTCAATGTTATTTATGATTTATCTCTTGAGAAGTCGCAATATGTCTGTCTCCACCTTAAGTGTCTCCTCTTTGTGAACAAAATTTCTGAGCTCAGAATCTGCTCCTTCTACCCTTCCTCGTCACTGTTGTGGGTGGGAGGGGTACTTTCATCCCTCCTCTTGAGTCGTCAGAGCGGCAACGGTCACATCTGTACGTTAACTATATTCTCTTGCAAACCATTTAAGCTGGCTGCCTCGTCTTCTTTCGCTGCCTCGAGGCGAGAGTTCTACGCCTTCGTCTGCCCCAAGCCATGATATAAGCTCATCTTTCACATTCATCAGAAAAGACAGCACTTCTTCCACAACACCGTTGCAAGTCAACATCTTATCCATCAGCGCCTCGATAGATGCCTCAAGCTTGGAAGTATCAGCAGAGGAAACTGATGCCTCCTCTTTCATCGATGACAACTCCTGAGATGTAGACTCTAACCTGTTTGAAAGTTCATCTCATCCCAATTTAATAGTTGCAACTCATCGTCGAGTGATGCATTCGGGAGTTCAATGAAAATTATGGAATATTTATCGTATCGTACATTATCGTAAGTATTTTTTATGGTGGCGAAGATTAAAATGCCGCCATCGTCATCGATGTTGTCGTCGTCATCGATCGTCCCAGCCGTCGCAATCAGCTTCGGCTGCGGCGTATTCTTCGCCACGCACCTCCTGCGCCTGAGAGATCGAGAGCGGCTGCGAAATGCATGCAGCCGCACCCGGAAACACCTGACGAAGAAGAGCCAACGCGCCGCCTTCGGGATCGATCTCGCGCGCTACATCCCCCTCTGGCGCGATGGCGGGTACAGGCAAAAAGTAGTCGTAATCGGGGCCGGCTCGTTCGGGACCGCGATGGCGTTCGCCGCCGCGCAGGTGAGTCGGATCTCGCATGGCCCTCTCTTTCTCTCTCTCCGAGACCTTTCATTTTCATCTCACCTCGGCATCGCGTCGCAATAATGTCGATAATGCCATACGCGGCCATCGAAAGGGCGGAAATGATACAATAATCTACATGAGGGACGCCGATCAGTGCGCGATCATCAATCGCGAGCACAGGAATCCGAAGTACCTCTCGAATTTCTCCCTACGCGTCGAGGGGGGGAGCGAGATTCGCGGGATATGCACCCTCGACGAGCTGAGGGACGAGCTCTCCACTCCCGGGGTCGTCATCCTGCACGCGTTGCCGTGTCAGCTGACGCCGTCGTGGTTCGCGGAGCATAAGGACATCGTCCCGGACGACGCGCTCATATGCGTCACGGCCAAGGGACTGTACTTGAAGACCTATCAGCTCATGGGACACGCCATCCTCGACGCGTTGGATAGGGCAGATCAGCCGCTTGCCTTCCTCTCCGGACCGAGCTTCGCGGAGGAAATATTGAAGGGCAACCCCACCACTTTGGTGGTGGCGAGCGACGCGATATTCAATGCGGTGAGGATACAGAAAATGCTGAGCAATTTCAAGACGGTGCGCGTGTTCACCTCGGACGATCCCGTCGGCGTTCAGGCGAGTTGAATCTTTTCCTCCGCAGACTTATTCCACTTCTTGTACTGACGTTTGAGAATATAAATGGAATCTTTGTTATTAATCATTCAGCTGGGTGGAGCTCTGAAGAATCCTTTGGCGGTCGGTGCAGGAATGGTAACCGCGATGGGATTCGGCACGAACACCCTCTCCGCAGTTGTTACGAGGGCGTCTAACGAACTGAGACAGTTATGTGTAGCAATGGGCGGGAATCCCCGCACGATAGACGGACTCGCTGGAATGGGTGATCTGATGCTCACATGTTTTTCATCCCAGTCTCGTAACCAAAGATGCGGACAAAGATTGATGAAGGGGGAGACGGTGGAAGATATACAACAGAACTGCACCGTGGAGGGGATCGCTACCGCCGATGTCGCGATTGTATACGCGGATATGTGCGGTCTGGAATTACCGATATTTCGATGCGTGCATGCATTGATACATAAAAAGATAACTCCCGAGGAGGCAGTTACAGACCTCATGGGGCGGCGATCTCGGAAAGAGGCCAAGGTGCATCTGTGAGATATGCGAGGGTTGTGGTACTAGTATGTCATATCATGTCGAATATAAAGTCTACTAGAATGAAATTTAGATCAGAGGTGGGGTGCAATCTCTTCAACAAAAACGAATACACGAGCGCCGACGCTGCAAACATCCCTATCCCTGAGAGGAAGTGGTCCCGTAGTCGTACTTATTCGTCGCCCATTCAAAGTAATGATGTCGTCATCGTTCATTACTTTTAGTTGAAAGTTTCCGCACTTAGATGGCAAATATTGAATCTTTGCTGCCATCTCGCTGCAGGAATTATCTGGGCCGCCAACATCGCAATCCAAGTCACCAACTGGCATCCCAAATGTGCTATTGATGTCGGCGGAGGGTAAAAACTTATTACGCGAATGTTTACAGGCGCGTCCCAAAGTAAAGCTCGAAGAGAGCACGAAAGCAAAAAATGATCTATTTGCACCGTCGGCGCCGAACTGACTATTGATAATGATAGGAAGGGCCTCTGAACTGTGAACACCGACACCGTGGCATGTGTCGATGAATTTCTTCATTTCCCATCCGAAATCGCTAGCCTGGAGTCCGATTAACATAGCAATATGGTGGGGACGCATTGGCTCAGCAGACTTCGTCGAAGAGACACGTGTCGCTAGCTGCTTGAGGCTCATGTCACGACGCTGACTTGTCTGAAGAAATGCTTTTGGAACGGACAAGACATTTCCCGAGATGTAGCCTGACACGTTTTGCAGTAGCTGCTTCTCGCTCATGTCTGCAATATCTTTTCTGGTTGCTAGGATTGTGGCCTTTGAAGTTCCTTTGGTCCCACTCGACAACATCGTTGCGCACTGAGTTTTCAGCTTGCTCCACTCCATTGCTGATTCCGGTCTCGGATTTTTGCTAGACGCATGCACAGATAAAGTTTCACTGGCCATGATGCTGCATTTCCCTTCGGGCATGATTATATCTTGGGTCGTGATTGAATCTTCGGCCATCTCTGCCTTCACCTTTCTTTCACTAACGACAATTTCACTCTTTTTGTGGACATGATTCTTCCTACCGTGTCCACCAGTTGTTGATACTTCGACCTTAGCAGACTCGACCTTAGCAGTCTTGGCCTTAGCTGTCTCAGCCTTAGCTTTCTCGTCCTTAGTCGTCTCGTCCTTAGCCGCCTCGACTTTAATTTTCTTGGGGGCTCCACGTTTCTTCTTATTGACAATTTTTGGAGAAGGCGGCTGGATCTTTCCTTCGGCAATATCCTTTTCGTGTTGTGCGAATGCAGCGGCGGCTTCTTCGCCCTCCAGCTGGGCCTTTTTTGTTGCTTCTTCGCCATACAAAATCAAGTGAGCCCATGCGTAGACTGCTGCGGCGTCCCATTCAGAATCAAACGTCCCGAGGTAATGATTTTGGCCGTTGAAGGATATTTGACTCTGCCATCTATCATGCCCTTTCCTTTGCTGGCGACACACACCTCGATATGCATACACGTAGCGCTTAGAGTTGCCACCCGTTCGAGATGTAAAGTTGGGATCTCTCAGGAGTGGCTTCACGTGTGGGGGTAACTTCTTGATGTTGATCACAGAGAGGTCAGGGGTAGCTATAACAGCGCCACTGATGCCTGTACCTTCGGCATCTTTTCCAGTCGAATTAACTTCACCATGAGCACCGTCTTCGTAGATTATTCTTGAACCGTCAGATCGGTAATTGATATCACACACCTGATCTCTCCCACTTTCAATGATAACCTCATCGAATTTCTTCGCTGCAGCTTCAGCAGTGTCGAAGAGGAGGGTAGTTTCTATTTCGGAACTATCACTTAAAAGTGGCTTGCCACCCACTTTGACAAAATATTTCCCGCTTGCCATTATCCACACACCCTTATATCCAGAGACACGCGTTGATCCTTTAGAGTCTGCTGCAGATTGGACTTCTTTCATCACCGGAAACTTCATTTCTTTTCTCTTACGCCCTCTTGATGGCTTGCTGGCTCCTTCTGCGACACATCTCGCAACATCACCCCCTAGAGGACTCGTGACACTCACCCTTCTTGGCACTCGACATGATCTTTCGTGTTGAGTTCTTGCTTGACTTGTTCCGCAATCACCTCCACAACTCCGGCACAGCCACGTTCCAGGAGGAGCATGCGATGACATAATGTGCTGCTTCAGTCCCGACTCGCTGCCGAAACTTCGACCACAGCGAACAGCTGCTCGATAAGCTGACAAACCCGCAACACAACCGCCAGCACCAGCAATCGTCAAACTAGATGCAGTGCAAATTTCCTCACAAATGAAACCTGTCGCACTGGCTCTTTTTAATTCGGCGAGGATTGGATCCAATGACATACGACCAACCTCCTTGCGAATGGGAGAATAGGGAGGAAACCAAGCCGCTGCGAATTTGTGTGAGTGCACAATCTTCTTTGACTCGATCAATTTTTCAAGGCCCTCATCCTCTTCCGCAGCGCTATAGTTAGGCAATGATTGTTGAGGCAACTCTCCAACTAACGCTTTCAGGGATACCTCGAACCAATTGTTAGGACCGCGGACAACAGAGTCCCCAGAATACACTATCACCAGTCGGGCAATCAATGATCTAATGTACGCCATGCTTTGCTTGCATCTGATGACACGACTGCTTTCCCAGTCATCTCTGATCGTATCTGCGAGTTGAGGTGCAAGGAATGTCAAGAGCCCTAGAACCGGAGCCTTGTAGACTTGCCCACGATACTTCGCATGCATGTTTGAAGCTAGCAGAATGCGATGCCTCGCTGTGAGACCCATCGGAAATTTTCCACCTTTTATCCTCTCCCCGGGTGAGCTAATGATGCTGTTCTTGGGCTTTTCGTCGGCCTCCACTCCGGCAACATCCTTGCTGAAATCCCAGGGCGTGTAAAATTTACCTCCATTATCTGCCACACCTGCCCTGCCTGCCCAAAAGTCAAGCTTGCTCCAAAACGAATTCCAAGAAATGCCAATTTTGCCAACAGGGTCAGAATGTGAGCATCCCAGAAAGCTCATTCCATCGTCCAACACCACGACCTGGAGCGGTATCTGGCAAAAATGGGGATAGTCTTCCATTAGCTCTGAATAAGTTGTCAATATGACATGAAAGGGCGAGCCTGGTAGTCCTCCAAGGAAGGAAAAGTGCGACTCAGGGGATGATGCCAGGCTGACAAAGTGCTTACGTAGCTGACGACGCTCGACCTTTGACCCATGGTATGGTAGGACGCGCAAGGATGCGTCATTGTCAGACGCGGGAGCCAAGGAATCGTGTCCGTTGCCCTTCCTGAAAATGCTCTCGAGGAGTCCACAGCCGAGCTGGTCAAAGACTGCTGCATATTTTTCAAAATCTTCCCCACTTGAGGTGACGATGAGGTGGGGGCCATAATTCGGGTACGGTTCACGTGTCGTTGACGGCGGACGATTCGACGTCAGCGGAGAGGAGGCCATATTCCGCAAGAGATCGGCCACCCTTATCGCACGATCACTCCAGCGCATGTCATGTACCACGGCGTGACCAGAACCCTTGCTCAACACATCCAACAGTCGGGGGAGACACGACTCGGACCACTCCGAATCTTCCAACGGCTTCTTTGATGGGGATATTGCACTGGATGCCAAAGACCCTGCATCGTACGCACACGCATTGTTCTCGATGCGAGTGGGCCCGTCGGAATCCATGTTCAAAAACGACTTGGGAGCGAGCGGTGGAAGGGCGTGAGCGGGAGTCGCGAGAGAGGAATTCGTGGCCTTCGGCGCCGTTCCTCCACCTCCCCCAAAATCAGAAGGACCTCTGCGACCGACGATGCTGTCGATTCTTGACAGTGCGGAATCAATGCGAAACTCGCGGCGTTGATCGCCGCGTCGCGCCGCGCCCCTAGATTGATCCAGCACCAGATGCCCCAACCTCGTCGCGCGGGCGATGACGTCCTCGTCGATTTTCGCTCCGACGTTCCGGAACGGCTCGGCGTTCCGTTCATTTCTTGGCGTCGTCGTCGTCATCGTTCCCTTGGGATCAAAATTTTTGTCATCGGTATCCCCCAGCGGCCCGGATTGCGTCGACTCCGTCGCCGCCGCCGCCGCCACGTCGTCATCGTCGCCGTCCCCCCTCTCGCCGTCGTCGCTAAGGACGTCCGGGCCCGAGAACTCCCGAAACGCGGTCGCCACGACTGCGAGCAGCGCGGCGCGCGCGGCCGCGGGATCGCCGCCGTCGGCGACGCCCGAGGAGGGATGGGAGGGTGCGGCCGAAACGGCGTCGTAGTCGTCGGCCGCGGCGCGGGGCGAGCGCGTCGCGACCCGGGCAGTCGGACCGACGACGTCGGAGGACGAGGACGGGAGAAGGGGGGAGGGGTCGACGGGCGTCCGCCGGGGGGAGGCGGCCGTTGTCGTCGGATCTACCCCGGCCGCGGCATCGTCCCCGGAGCCCTGCGTCGCCTTCGTCGTTCCGACTACGGCGGCGTCGACGTTGTCGTCGACTGCGGTTTCCCCCCCCCCCTCCCGACGTTTCCTCTTCTTCTTTTTCTTCCTCTTCTCGTCGTCCCCGCCGACGACCCCTTTCTCCCCCGCCCTCGGATTGACGTCGAACATCGTCGCGCCCCGCTCGTCGTCCGGCGTCGACCGGTCCTTGTCGCCGCCCGAGACACCCCCGTCCGCGTCGCCTTCGTACGCCCGTTCTCGTACTCCAACGGCGACGGTTGCGGCGGAGTCGATCCTGTCCTCGCGGAGGTCGCGTATCCCGTCGATCGATCTTCCCACGGTCATCTCGTCGGGGGGGATCACCGTCGTCGCCACGGTAGGAGCGACGGGGGACGACGCCCCTCCTCCCCTTCCTTCGCCACCTCCCCCTCCTCCTCCTCCTTCAACCCCCGCGATCCCCCCCCCGCCGCCACCACCGCCGTTGCCGATCGACGCCGCCGGCGCGTGGAACCACGGCAGGGTGTTATCCTTCTTGAGGAACGACGGCGTCTGCCTCCCAGCCGCATTCTCTAGCGAAGCAAGCCTCGCATTTCGCATCGCCTCCATCGCCGAGAGGAGGGGGGGGAGGAGACCGTCGAATCCCCGCCGCCGCTCGGGAGGCGCCCCGTCCTCCTCCCCCGTCGTCATCGTCGTCGACGACGGTCCCGCCGACGTCGCCGTCGTACGCGATTCGCCCCTCAGGACGGCGTAGGCGGCGGCGTCGAACGCGCGCCGGACTCGCTCGTGACTCGTCGTCGTCGGCATCCTTCGTGCCCGCCCGTCCCTCTCGTCGTCAATGTCGTCGTCGTCGTCGACGACTGCGACATTGGCGGGAACGAGGATCGTCGCGAGGATCGAGTCGATCGACACCGAGGAGTCGGACGCCGCGACCGCCGCGGCAGACGAGGACGACGACGACGACGACGACGATCCGCCGCCGCAGTTTTCCACGGCTAGGAGCGACGTCATCTCCAGCGGGGTCAGTCCCGTGTCGGACATCACGGCGGTGGCATCTTCGCCGAGTGCGGTCGTCAGGGCGTCGCGCGCGCGCCAGGACGACGACGAGGGGGCCGTCGCAGTCGTCGTCGTCGTCGTCGTCGTCGTCGGCCAGTCGACCTCGTCGGGGATGAGGCCAGGTCGTCCGAGGAGGTAGCGTTCGACATCCCCTTCGACACGGCGAAGATGGCATGGTCCGTAGTCGACCTCGACGCCTTCGACGCAGTTGTTGTTGTTGTTGTCGCGGTTGCTTCCTTGGGAGTCCGCCATCTTCGTTTGCTTTTTCTTTGGTGGAGGAGGCAGGGAGTTTGAGGGATCCTCGGAGCCGGCCCCCCAAAATTATGAGGGCCGGCCCGAAAAAATTCCGACTGCCTCATCGCTCTTCCTCTCCTTCCTGCCTCCTGCCTCCTCCCTCCTCCCTCCCACACTTCATCGGCCGACGTCCAGGATCATGCGTAAATACTCTATCCATGTCCAGGTGGCCCCACTGCCGCGTCTACGATTGATTCTTCTTTGTTCCCTTGCTGCCGGTGGCGCCCAGGGCTTGCGGATGACCATCCCGGCGGGTGGCGCGGCGTTCGTTGTGACACCCCGGACACCCCGATCGCATTCGACGATGCTCGTCCCGTCAACTACTTCTACCAGGCCTGGGATGTCATTGTATCATCGACGGCGCTTCGGCGAAAAGATCCACGACGCGAGATGGCGACTTCGCGGTAAGCTCACGAGCGACGATGATCATCCGGATGTTGATACTAGTCGGCCCGTCGTCGTCGTCGTTGGGGACGAAGTCGCGCGAGAAGACGAGGAACCATCTTCGACATCGTCGACATCGTCGCTCGGGGAGATCCTCGTCCTAGTCCTGCCGTTGCTCCTTATCTACGTCTCCAACCAATGGTCCAGATATTCCATTTCGTACCTCGTGGACTTCTCATCGCCCGCGACGGATGCAACGACACCGAGCGCCGCCTCGGCATACGAGGCCATGAACGTCGATTTGCATTTCACCCAATCGCAATACGGCCTACTCGCGTCCGCGGCGTTCACGGCGCTATTCGCTCTCAGCTCGCTCCTCGCGGGGACGCTGGCGGATCGGTACGACAGGAAGATGCTCGTATTGGTCCCGGCGTCGGTGTGGGTGGTGGCGACGCTATGTACCGGCCAGTCGCGATCGTACGATGACGTTTTAATCGCGAGGGTCGTCATGGGCGGAGCATGCGCGTTCGTTGTGCCCGCGGCGTACAGTCTGATAGCGGACGGCGTCTCGAGGGACAGGCTCGCGCTGTCGAATTCGTTATTCGGGTCCGGAGTGTACCTCGGCGGGGCGTTGGCGAGTTTGAGTCTGCTACTGGACCGAGGCTTGGGTTGGAGGGGCACGTTGACGGCCATCGGAGGATTCGGGGCAGTGGCAATAACCGCGGCGGGCTTATTGCTCCCCTCCGATGGGGATAGAAACGGGAAGAATGAACATGAAATGAAGGAGGGGTCGGCATTTCCCGACAGCACGAAGCGAATCGAGTCAGAAGGAGACGACGACGGTCCGATCCGAAATACGATCCGAATATTATCCATCCCGCGCGTTCGGTTTATTTTCCTCGCATCCTTCTTCCGATTCTGCTCCGGGCTATTGATCGGAGTTTGGGCGGCGCCGTATTACAAACAAACTTTCCCCGACAGCGTCTCCGAGTATGCCGTCCTCAACGCGTTGATTACGGGTGCCGTGGGTATGAGCAGTGGTATTTTGGGCGGGTACATCGCGGATAGGCTGGGCACGTGGTTTGAAGAGACGACCGCCGGGGAGGGAGAATCAACGACGTCTATCATACGCGACTATTTCGACGAGCAAACAATAAGGCTTCTACTGCCGATATCTGGTTCTCTCCTTGCCATACCTGCATGGTATCTCACGACACATACGACCTCATCAACGAATGCATTCGAAATTGCAATGACTTGGCTTGCGATAGGTAGGTACCATAGCGCTGATCCCACGACAATGTGCGCTGTGAGAATATTGAATCCTTCCGAATCTGACCCAATTTGATTTTGCTCGTTATCGAAAGAGTACCTCGTGGCTGAGTGTTGGTTCGGTCCGACGATCGCAGTGCTACAATCAATCGTGGGTGCGTCAAGGACGGGAACAGCCCAGGGCTTGTTCGTGTTGACGGGAGCTTTGGGAAATTCAGCCCCTACGCTGTTGGGGTGGATTTATGGGAATCAAATTACGGGCGAGTCGTCGTCCTCATCGGAGATACTGGCGAATCTTTTAGCGTGGGGTGTCTGCTCGGGGTATTTACTGAGTTCAATTTTNGGGGGAAGAGGGGGGAAGGGAAAGAAAAAACGAGAAGGGGAAAAGAAGAGGGGGGGGATTACAATAGTAGAGAAAATTAACCAAATAACCAAGAGAGTATCACTAAGTTCTCAGGTACTCAAATTCCGATCCTTCAGGGAGACTCAGCCTTCGATTGCCAGCGACGTCGTCGAGTTTGCCATGGCCGCCTCATCGTCGTCCACGTCACGAATCGCTCCCTGTCCTTCTCGATTACCGCCTCGGCCGTCCTCCCCCGGTCGGATTAGGGATGCACAACCTCGACGCTCGTACCCATTTTCAAGATGGACATGCAACGAGTTATCAATACAGAATCCTCTCCCTGTATCGTCTCATTGGGAGTGTCGACGGCCGTCGGCGACGTCAACGTTCCTCCCGACGAGGTCGACCCGGACAGAGCCGCCGAGTTGCCCCCCCACCAACGACGCGCATCAGACATCAACAACTGTCCATTCCATCTCCTCATCCTCCCTCCCCTCCCCTCATTGCTTCCGATGGTGATTCATCCCCCTCGGCCGATCCGTCGCCGTCGTCTTCATAGTCGTTGTCATAGTAGTCCTCGTCACCAAGCGGCGATGGAATCATCACAATCATGTCACACACGCCAAAGTCCCGCTGATGACGTCTTCCTTATACCCTCCTTCCTCCCCCACCATTCTGTCTCGTCTCCATCAGCATCCCCGACGACGATGACGACAACGACGATGATGAAGACAAAGATGAAGACAAAGACGGCGACGGATCGGACTCTCCCAAAGTGGACGATGGTGATATCCAACGAGGCAATATCTGCCCCCCCGTTGATGACCACACAGGTGTCGTTGGCAAGATTTCACATTGCAATGTCTAGTCGTCATTGTTATCTCCTTCTCCTCCTCTTTTTCTCCATTCCTGTTGTTGTAGTATTGACCCCGCCGACTACGATCGCTGCCACGTCTCCATCGTGTGGTCGTCCTTCGGCACCTCATCTTCGTCGCGGGATTCCATATTTGGCGCAATGCCGTCGCCCAGCCAAAGGAGGGCGCCAAGTCGACCTGACCCCGCCTGTCTACTCCTCCTCCTCCTCTTGTCACCAAGCCTCCCTGCCCTCCCCTCCTCCTTCCCGATCATCGTCGCTGTTGTTGTCGCCCCTCCGTGGGATAACTGCCAACAATTGATTGTTTGGAACGACAATGCTGACGACGCCCCTACCAATGATGTTGTCACATCAATCAACAACGGATGATGACGATTGTCGCAAGGGAGGATCGACGCAATGACCACTGATGGATGGCCCAGCGATTGTGACGACAACCACGACAGCGGCGCGACGCGCCGCAATGTTGTCTCCCCCGCCCCGGCCCCGGGATGAATGTCATCTTGCTCTCAAACCAGAGAGAGAATTATTTTTGGTGTGACGCACCCTTAATTTTTGTCAAGTGTTTAGAATTATTTATTTCTATGTACAAAATGAATACATCTTTATAGGTCAGAGGTTCAGCGACCTATAAAGAATTATTGACTTCCTGCTATGTAGAAAAGGCAATTATAAATCTTTATAGCTCCCACTATCATGGTTAAGGAGCCGGGCGGTGAAGTGCCCAGGCCATTGGTCATCAACGGTAAGTACTACAAGTTACTAGCTTTGTTTTACATTTGAACCTGTTTGGTACATATGTTATCACGGGCGAAGCTAGCAAAAATTGGTGAAAGTAGCTAAGGCCTTTCAATGAAGTTGGCTAAAAATGTTTTCTCACTTGCTACCGGACCCATATTGTGGTAGATATCTGTGTGAAAAAAAAAAACACACACACACACACAAACACAGCACAGCTGGTGTAGTGTTCCTACATAGCTGTCTCACCACAAGGTACATGGACAGAAGATACATGGACAGAAGATTTAGAGGCATTTGAAATTCCTACATCAACATAGTCGAGAACGTAAAACTAGAACACAGGGGGGGGGGTGAACAGTCTTCCTGTCCTTGTCCAGAGAGCTGACAAATGTTTTTCATGTTTGTCATGTTTTTTGAGTTTATGATGTATTCTTGCTTCCCAGACATGCCCCTGATATTTTGATCAAGCCCGGCATGTCTCCGCCAGCATGGAGATAATAATATCTACTACCCTTAACATGCCGCTTGCATCCTCCTCTACCACCCCTGCTGAAAAATGTGATGCTTTTTATGAGAAGAACTATGATGATGAGATACACTTACACATTATTCATCCTTGGTGTGATATTAGTATTTTTTGCAATGGGGATGTGGAACATCGTCAACATACCATCATTTTCTTTTGGTAAGTATCTATTTGAGGTTCAGCAGAGTCAGCTCCCATCTCAGCAGGGGTCAAATGAGTCAGCTTCTCTTGATGATAATCTACAGCCACGGGCCATGTGGATTTTCAACCATTAGATGGACATTGCCCTTGGACACAAACAAAATGTGTATTCAGTCAATGTGTCCTGCAGTTTTTACTCAACAGGTTGATTGCGAGAGAGCCTTTCTCTAATGCGCACTACAATGATGGCAAGTTCCTTGCCATGAAGGAAGTCGATGGACACACCAACTGGGGGATGCAGGGGCTGTTGCCAGAACTGAAGAGCGTCATCACCCGGTCATTTTACCAGGAGGGGAATAACATGTGTACAAGAATTCAGGGAAGATAACGTATTTGCCAACAGACTGGTTTTCATCCTAGCTGGAGCACTTTTCTACGGCACTGTGTCGTTTCAAAAAAATACTAGTGTCTAAATATACTGTATCTAAAGTAATATCTATTTTAACTAC
>JALLAZ010000102.1:0-25654 GCA_036939755.1 Stephanodiscus triporus
TTGGAATTATCGATATTTAGAAACTGAGTTGCCAATTGAGGTCAAACGTACAGTACCATATGGTACATAGAGGTACGATACAAGGCTGAAACTGATAAGACAGAAAATCCAAAAAAATTCCGTTGAGAAAAGAGACCGCAAGACCATGGCATGATGTGGGGGGAGGAGAAGAGACTTCCCCGCCATCCTAAAAGGCTATTTCGTCGATCGAATAGTGCCCCGGCTGCCCATATCTTATCTCCAGATTATTCCCAGCGGTCGTCGTCGTTCGCCACGTCGCGGCCAATCATCGCTGCGGCGGCGGCGGACGACGGCCGTCCCTCATCGTCGGCGCTGTGGGACCTAAAGCGAGTATTAAAAATGATCGAGGACGAGCGACATTTAGTCGCGCGCGATTTGTACGTCGATGCAAGGAGCAGGATCCTTGATCAGTCGGCTCCTCCTCGGCGTATTGACAATTTCGAGCAGAACAATACACAAACAAGGTGGAAGGTTACCGCTGCTGATTTTGCTAGAGATTATGTCACTGCTTTAAGGGGGAAGAAGAATGAAAATAACAACAACGCGGGGGAGGATGAAGATATGGCTGCTCGGATGCTTTTGGACGAGAAGAAGGAAGAGTTCATTGCATTGGAGGTACGTTGTTTCTTCTATCAACAATAATACCATTGTCATCTGTTTGTTGTAAATGACTTTCTATTTATAATTTACTAACAAAACAAAATCCCAACATAAACAATAGAATCGCGCCAAATTATTTACGGATGCGAAAGAAAGTTTATCGAGTGAATCCATTGATGACTGGCTTCACGCCCAGGTAAATCTTATGTATTCCCACGATTCTCCAATGAAATGTGTGCCCGAGATTCTGTTGCTATTACGATACTTAGAACAATATTCAAAATGAATAATCAAACTGATCGCGTTCTTTCTAATAAATATCAGACACTCTTTGGCATAAGCACGTTCTACCGTCGTGAATCATCGACTGGATCGCTCTCAGTAAAAATCGAAGGAGAGTTACACGGCGTGCCATTATTCGAACAGCTGGTAGTACTGCGGGAATGCGATTTGTACCATACGTGGGCGCCATTCACATCCGCTTCTAGAAAGTTGGCGCAGCTAACCAAGCTTGACGTCGTTGCCTGGTTCATCGTCGGCGTGCCCTCTTTGGGGTTGACACGAGATGCGTGCTACCGTGCCGTGGGATGCGATTGTGTTAACGAAAGCGGAAGCGTGCTGTTGGTGGCTTGCGGGTTGAATGATACCGAAGAATTTGGCGTGAAGGATGGAATGAACAATGAGGGCACTGGCAACCGGAGGCATGCTGACATGGGAAAGGATGATGAAAAGTTGGTGCAACATCATCATACAAAAGAAGAATCGGAACAACAATGTTCAATAACACCCCGAAATTCAATTTCTACTCGTAATGAAATCCTCTCGACGTTGGAAATACCCCCCATACCGCGTGGCACGGGGAGCGGACGGATGACAATACGCAACTTCTCTGCAAGTATAGAGATTTTGAGTCCAACAGCAGCAGCGACGAGGATGGTCTTCAATATCGATCCCAATTTACAGCTGATGCCAAATTTTGTGATAGATTTTGCCATGAAAAGGATGTGCGGAATCATTCTGTCGCGGCTTCAAGCCATGGCAAGGAAGGCAGTGAATGATCCGGTAAAAAATCCCCATGCCAGAAGAATCAGGGAGGATGTTCGGTTCTACCGTGACTGGCTCTATCCCAAGTTTCGACTGTACTGTGACGAGCGAGGCTGGCAGATGCCCAAAGTTGGCGCTTTGGAAATTGAGGTGAACGATTTGAAGGCCGAGGGTATGGGTTGGATTGACGATGACATCGTTAACAACGCGGCGAAACTAGCCGAAGCCAGTCAACTATGTAGATCGGAAGAAGTAGAGAGCGGCGCCTCGCCTTCTGTGAGTATTGACTCATCTTCTCTACATGGTATTAGATCGATGACATCGTCATCGAACAGCAGTTCGAAATCTTTGACAATGATGAAGTCGATGACCCTCCGCCGCTCATTATCTCAAGATGACAAAATTGCAGCGGCCCGCACACGCGCGGCTGACCGACTACGACCGGAACCATTTTCGAAGAGTAAAGTCCGTCGACTCAATGAATTGAAGGTTGCCAAACAGAAGGCCACGGAAGAGAGGTCACGAAAAAGCATTCACATGAGTGGCTCTGTTTTTTCGTCTTGTGTTGCCTCTACTCCAACTTTGACGAACTCCAACGAGATGGGAGAAGTGAAATATTCCTTATTGATCTTCTCGTGCAGCCTCATGGGTTTGTCGATGCTGCAACGTCATTCATCGTTTTTGAGTCTGACTCAATTGACGTGTTTTACTGCGCATTCATTCTTTGATCTGACTGCGATCGTTCTTCAGGCCATTCTTCTACGGGCGCTGCTGAATTGTGTGTTGTTTTATGCGTTTGAGAAAGTGGATTTTGGACAAAAGATATTGTTGAAGAGAATGTCTCACGGCAAACAATTATTCATCACGAAGGTCAAGAAATTTACCAAATACACTTCCATATCTGCTTTGATGGCCTCGTGCCTATTTGGGTTTCCAGCGGGGAGAATGATTCGCGGTGTTTGCTCGTTACCAGATTTTGCTGTTGATCATCTGGAGACGGTATCATCGCCTTTGATTGTTGCTTCGTCATGGCGCCAGATCTTGGCTTCGTTTGATGCCATTCAATTGAGAGTATGTGAGACTAGCCCAAATGTCAGCGAACAATGGACTTCGAGAGCGCTGGACATGAGTAGTTTTATCATATTGCGGCTAGGGATCTTTTCTGTCGCGTTGGTGTTTATGGGGAGTATTCTTTCGCCAAAGATATCTAATAAAAATCATGGACTGTGCCGAACAGAGACCGATTCACGGATTTTTACAGGTGATTCTTTTGAAGCGACTGGAACTGGATTATTGAGTGTCGGGTCCATGGAGGTGATAGTCGAAGAAGATCTTTGACCGGAACAGAAAAACTTAATGATTAAGTAAGCGCATCAGGAGTCTTCATACGCCGGGAGCACAGGACGAATTGCGACTTGGGCGGAACCATTGGAGACGGCTTGTTTGTCAATTCCTGTATGGTAACAGTCCACTCCTCGTATAATTGGACAAGGCTGAGGCGATTCTCCAACGACACGACAAGCGTATGGCATCAAACCACAAAATATGAAATAATCGATAGCACAGCATTAAGTCTATGGACGTCTTTAGCTATTATTCCTGAGAGATACCGCTATTCCGCGCGGTCAGCGCTCGTCCCGCCGCAGCCCTTCGCTTCCTCGCCCCAGCCTCGTCCACGGCAGCCATCGCCGCTATGCGATACATCTCGTGGAACGTCACCGCCGAGTACAGGTTGCTCAGCACGTCGTCGATCGTGCGCTCGGCCTTCACGAGCTCCATCCCGTAATGGATAAGC
Source organism: Stephanodiscus triporus (assembly GCA_036939755.1). NCBI lineage: Eukaryota > Bacillariophyta > Thalassiosirophyceae > Thalassiosirales > Thalassiosiraceae > Stephanodiscus > Stephanodiscus triporus. Next base: position 3,461 of record JALLAZ010000102.1, read on the forward strand.
TCGCACGCGTCATCTCCACAGATGTGCACCCCCATGATCTGACCGTTATCCTTGTCGAATACCAGCTTGAGCAAGCCGTTGGGGGAGAATACGAGCCCACGGAGGCACTCAGCGTAGAGCGCCACTCCCTCGCCAGCGTTGATCCCCAACTCCTTGCACTGCTGCATGGACAGTCCGTAGTACGCCGCCTCCGGAGAGGTCCACACGCCAATTGGAAAGGCGAACGGATTCGACGCGAGGTTCTTTGGATCGTACCTATCCTCGAACGTCGAGGGCTGATGCTCGTCCATGGTATCTGCCTCCACCCCCTCCAACGCTTCCACCGCCAGCTTCTTTTCCTCCTCGAGCATGCCCTCCACGGCCGCGAAGCCCTGCGCCGTCCCCGTCGACGCAAGGAACGGCCTTCCCAAAACGTCGCCCGCGGCGTACACGTTCCCCCCCCTGGCCGTTGATCTAAGTCGTGAGTCGACCACGATGCCGCCGAACTCATCCGTGCGGATCCCCGCGGCCGCCAGGTTTAGGTTGGCAGTGTTGGGCTTCCGACCGACGGCGGCGAGGTAGATGTCGCACTTGATCGTGGTCGCCGCACCGGTGGGACGCTCCCCACCGTTGCGCGCCTCCAGGTCAAGGACGACGGGGGCCTTGTCGTTGTCGCGCGGGACGTTGAATTTTTTCACCTGTGCGCCACGTTCGACCTTGATGCCGCTCCTTGCCTGCCGGGGCGAAGAGAAAAAGGAGGGACGCGGACGGATGCGTTCGAGACGTTTCATCGAGAAAAAAATGGGCGAATCTCGTCGAACTCGCTTACTCACCAAATCGGCGACCAGCATGCCGGCGATGTCCTTGTCTAGACCGATCTTCATCAGGGCATTCCTGGGTATGCTATCCCTGATAATGAGCGTGACGTCGCTCCCCAGATTCTTGAATATTTTCGCGAATTCGATGGCGATGATCCCGCTGCCTGTGATGGCCACGCTCTTGGGCAGACGACTCAAAGTGTTGATGGAATCGGAATCAAATATACGACGTCCATCGAAGGGTATGCCGCCGGGACGGAACGGTGTGGATCCTGTGGCGATGAGGGTCCTCTTCGCGGTCAGCGTAGCGATGCCGCTGACGAGCTGTCCTCCCGAAGAGGAGTCGGGCGTGACTATAAGGGAAGAGGGACCGCCGGAGTCGGCGAAGGCGGCGTGGCCCTTGACGTACTGTTCGTTTGTTACGATTTATCGGGGGGTGGAGGGGCGACGAGATAGTTGGTAGAGTACAATTCATCAATGATAAAGAGATATCCGTCCGTTCTTCATTATCAGACAGTATGTCGAAAGGCTTACCGAGACGCCGGCGTAATCCAATTGACGGAGGGCGTCGCGCGCGTTGAAGGACGCCAGCTCCACGCAGGACGTCACGATTTCGTTCCAAATGCTGTTACTCGTGTTCGACGAAAGAGATGACGCGGGGGTTTGGATCATAAATGTAATTCGCGACAATCGAACAACATACAGACAAGCCACGATCATCATCAATCGTTCTCCGCGATATCCACAAAGTACTACGACGACGCACAACGACAACGACGACGACGGACGGAACGGACCTGTCGTCCCTCAATCCCATCCCCTTGAGCGAGCCGACGCTTATCCTCTTGACGCTCGCCCTGAGCGCCTTGCTGAACAGTCCCGTGGGCCCGCCGAGGCTCAGGTCCTCCCCGGTGGCCTCGTTCATCAGTGCCCCGGACGCGCGGGGTGCGTCGATCAGCACGACGCTCGCCCCCTTCGACGCCGCCAGGAGGGCCGCGGACACTCCCACGGGACCCCCGCCGATGACGGCGAGGTCGTAGGTCCTGCCGGAGACGTCTCCCGGCTCCATCGCCGCTGACACGACGACTCGTCGTCGTCGGGAGCATCGCGACGGCTGGAACTGCTGGAAGGCGCGGCCGCCGGGAGCGAGGGCGAGGAAGAAAAGGGCGAGGAGGACGGGGAGATAGAGTCCGCCTCCACACGCCGCGGCTGGGATTGATGTCGACGGAGCTTTCTTCATCGTCATCGTTCGCGGGAGGAACATAGTGGGGCTCGATGCACAGAGTGTAGATTAGAGGAAGAGCGCGCGGCGCAGGCGGGATTGAGAGAAGAGAACTCCTCGCATTCACCTCCCGCCAATAAAGGAATCGACTAGATATGTTCCCCATCTGAATTTTTGTATATGTGTCTCGATTTGAGGATGGTATCTTGGATTTTCTGGTACATAATGAAATCGTACATCCCATATTTGGGATGGTATCTAAAATTATTTGGTACTAAATGTACGGATTCCCGCATACCAGGGCTCAAGGGGGAATCCCTTTTTTTGGACTTCGAAGTTTTTCTATTTTTTTGTCCGCCAAACGCAGATTTATACAAATTCGTACCTACCAATTTATACATACAAATTGGTAGGTACGAATTCGTATGTTACAAATTCGTATTACATATACACGGTGTCTACCATGATACAAATTGGTACGTACGAATTCTTAGATACAAGTTCATATTACATACGAATTCCCTACCAATTTGTATGATATACTAATTGGTAGGTATGAATCTGTATGTTTTTATGTCAAATTCATTTGTGGTAAATACGAATTGGAAGATACGAGTTGATAACGATTTCTAAAAAAACATAACAAAAAAAACCTTACGCCCAGGTATTCAGGAACCTGTAGAATCTATACCAACAAATCTGAGATGCATCAAAAACTATTATATGAATTCCTACACAGGATCCATAGCTACGCAAGAGCGTGTGGCTAAACATACCGGAACAATCAGGACACCGTCCCCAAATCAAGACACATACAAATTCAGATGGAGAATATAGTCGATCCCTTTTTTCATTTAAAATTGATAGAATAAGATGAGATTGCAAATTAAATGTTGTAAGTTTGACAATTTTTTTCGTATTTTCGATATCAAAGGTGAATATGACCCATAAAAAAAGATGACTCATGTCGAAAAAAAAGTCGTTTTTTATCAAAAAGTTCAAGGCCACCGATTTCGACTTTATTATTTACACAATCACCTAACTAGAGGGACATATAAATGTGATCTGATATGCCCCATCAGATGGGACATAAAACAGTTTCTGATGATTAATTTCAAAACGAGAAGTTCAATCATACGTAGAGGTGCATTTTCTCGCAGATTGCTTATGCAGCGTGTTGCTTATGCAGCCTGGTCTACTATGGTATCCTAATCCACGCCTCCTGCCAAGGCCCGAGCCAAGGACGACTTAAAAATGGTCCTGTTCAAAATAATGATGTCACTTACACTAGAGTATGTTTCGCCTTTGTGCAATTTCAACGGTGTTGAGCATGCTCAGTTGTGTGGCTACCATGTCATCATCATCGCAGCCTCAAATATTGAACCATTCATCCGTGGGATGATGGCGGCCAATCAGCAGCTAGGGCTCTACATGGCCCTGAGCAAGACGAGTTCTCCTCCTCGGAGTCGGAGCTTTGATGGTGAGGACGGCGTTCACCCCTTTATCTGAGGAGCGTTGGGGCGGGAGTCAAAACACGATGTCCCCCCCCCCACGAAGATCTTGGGACGCCCAACCCCTCGTCTTACTCCGGGGACGTCGACGATCATACCGACGACGAACTGCCGAGGACCTCGGCGACGCAGCTGCAACTTCCCTTCGACCCGGACATCGACATCGAAATCGACGACGACGACGTCGGTGTCGATGACGACATCCGCGACAACGACGACATCGTCCGTGGCGGAGATAGGGATGACGACTTCGCCGTTCAGCGCCTGCGCACGCACGCCAGCTACGCGCGTACGAGGTGAAGCGACGTCTGGCATACGAGTCGAAGCTCCATTCCTCGAGTCTGTACTGACGTGCCTTTCGCACGTTGATGCGCGACTCTCTCCTCGAGACGCAGATGGCGGACCTGTTGACGAGGGGATGGGGATGGACTCACGCGTCGGGGGGATATCGCGACACGATGACGAGCGTGGGAGAGTGGTGCATCGACGAGGGGGGGACGCCGATTGTCGATCCGAGGAAGAAGAAACGGTTCCCGGATGCCAACGTCGCATCCGCCGCCGGGGGGGGGTATCTATCGTAGGACGGATTATCGGATTTTTTGGAACTAGAACTACTTGTGACGAAGGGCAGACATGACGAGAAGATTTTTTTATTTGATATTAGTTTCGAAACGGCAAGACTGTAAAGGGCATTCGTAGATGGTTCTATTTTGGTCGGAAATTACCGGGTCCAACAAGACGAAAAGCTGATTGAGTAACATTTAATTTTAAATAAATGTTATCTCGGGGCGTTTGCTAAATGAGCAAAAATGGAATGTCGCAAGCATAGAGCAATCCCAGGCACGTCGCCGTGGATGCGAACAGGAACAGCGGCTCCCTCGATTGATGGACGAATTTTTTGATAAGGTCGCCAGCCGGGACGACGGTGCGATGTTCGTCATCGCGAGCGTCGATTCCATCATTCGTGATTGGCGTCGGACGATCGGATTCGCTCGCGTCGACGTCCGATGAATTGACGCGTGCGTTCGCGTCGATTTCTACCCCGCCGACCGTTGGAGGACCGGACCATCCGCAATTCATCGCGTTCGTCATCCAACCCCTCGCCTCCTCGGAATCGAACTCCGACCGCGCGATCCAATTCAGCACGTCCGACGCGTACGGATTGGCCAATGCGCTAGCGACGGTCGGACACGCGTGCGAGACACTGAGTCGACCTCGCGACGATATTCCTCCTCGTCCGGGAGGAGGCCGCGCATCCGATGCGCGAACGCCGGCGTCTGCGTTCGCGGCGGGCGGCGTCGGTCCGATCCTCCACAGGAAGTGCTCGACGCACTTGTAGCACAGGAAGAAGGAGAACAGATCGATGACGCGCTTCATCCTGCATCCCCACAGCGCCCTCGGTTTGCGAGGGACGCGATCCTCGTCCTCCCCTACACCCGTCCCGTACTTCGAACGGATCGCATCGCCGTGGAAGAAATTCATCAACCCCGCGTCCCACGACCTCAGGTGCCACTTGTTCCTGAGCTGGAGCGCGATCAGCCTCTGGTACGCGACGTTGTCGTTCCAGTGGTACACCGTCCCGGTGACCCTCGTCGCCATCAGGGACAGGAAAAGCACGGCCGCGTGGAAGCCGTCGGCATCCCACGATCCCGGAAGGCGCGCGATGACGACGGAGTAGCACACCCAATCCGCGAACGCGGATATCATCGAATAGAATCGGATGTAGAGGACGCAGTGCAACACGAGCGATAGCGCGGCCGGGAGGGCGTGGTGGCATTCCTCCAGGAGGGCGTATCGGATGACGTCGCGCGCCGTCGTAGTGCGCCGCCGCGCCGCCGCCGCCGCCGGGAGGGGGAGGTCGAGGAGGAGTAGGAGGCGCGCGTTCACGAGCTCCTCACGGCCGAGGATCGACTCGGTGTACGCGGTTCCCTCCCTCCCGCGCAGGAGCCTCGAGAGGAGCTTCCGACGGGATTCCACCGCCTCGTGGAGCGATCGACGCCGACGATGAGACGTCGGCGGTAGGAGGAGGTCGGGGGCATCCGATCTCGACTCGCCGCCCTCTTCCTCCGGATCGTCGTCGTCGCTGTCCCCTTCGTCGTCGTTGTCCCCTTCGTCGTCGTTGTCCCCGTCGTCGTCGTCCTCTTCTTCCTCTTCGTCGACGACGATGACCTCGTCCCTGTCGCGCGGGGCGCCATTTACGAACGTCTTCGTCGGTTCGTCGTTGTCCACGCGGGATGACGGGAGGGCATCCTCGTACTGAAACTTAGTTTCATGCGGAGTCGTCACCTCTAAATCCTGGACCATCGACGCCGCCGACCGCGTGGACCGGTAATCGGCGGCGCTAGCTGCCATTGACGTCATTGTTGGAGATTGTTTCGGCGCAGAATAAACGATATCTACTCACTACTACAGATTCCAAATCAATCGATATTTCTTCTACCACCCCGAGTGGTAGATTCCCAATTTTCCCTGTACCAGAAGCTACGGAGGAGTCTGTAGAAGCTAGAAGTACAATAGATACTGTCCAAGAAAAAGGCTTGTTCACCGCGTGACATCGTGGTCATTGTTCGCCGCCGCCAGCTACATGGCGGGGACATCGGCGAGCAAAGCGGGGGAGGTAAGGTGGGGGGAGTCGACCGTGGTCGTCATCGTCGTCCTCGTTGAATCTGTGGCGCAGCGCAGGCAGCCGTCAACGACAGATGCGACGCGCCCTCGAGGAGGATCACGACTCGACGTTGGGGAGCATTGCCGACACCAACTCAAGCAATGACTACAACAACAACCATGGCAAAGACGACGGCGACGAAGAGAATGCAAAAAGACGATATGGATGTGGGAATGTCATCTGTCGAGCACGGTCGGGGAGGGGATGGACTGCATGAGGTGGCATCCTTTGGATGGAACGTGACTCACCTTGTGCAGGGTCGACAGGGCGATGAGGCTGTGGAGGTATCAAAGATAGGTTTGGCGGGAGAGTGGAATGGGGGCAGGGGGGATGTTTACGACATGGAAGGTCAATAATCATGCTCTTCGGCTTAGTAATTGCCTTCTTTGCAACCTGCCTGCTCCCTATCAAGACAAGCTGAGATTAATACATAAGAAAAATACATCAAACGATTAAAAAGTCAGTAACATCATTGATTGGTTAAGAGAAGAACATGAAATTACTTTTCCTCCATGAATCTCTCATCTCTCACCAGGACACCATTTCGGGGTTGGCCGCTAGCACCAACGAAAAGCACATTCCTGTGAGTTTTGCATTCGTGCGCTGGTCTGGCAAGGCTCAACTGGCCAAGGCCATGACTCTGATTGTTCAACGCCTTTTCCCCAGATCGGGGTATGATGACACCACGCTCTTGACCAATCCCTCGATCGTGCACGCTGATGCCTATCGAGCAACAATGACAGGACCCTGAGTTTTGTCATGCACCATCTGTGCAATGATGGCACATCATCATTCTTGGCACAAGGTGACACCTACCATGCCAGGATGTTGTCCCATCCTGTCGTCACGTCTGCCCCTCCCACCTCCACGAAGACGATCACGTCGGAGAAATCCATGCCATCATCCCCCTCAAGTCCCGTGGCCCACTTCACGACGGCATCGTCGTCACGTACATCTACGACGTGCAGCATTGTCATCAGATTCAGACAAACGGAGACTGTCCAACTAAGCGTCATCACGTATGCATTCCATGATGTTTTGGCAATCGTTCGTGTATTGACAGAGAAGAGTGCGACCAAAGGCACAGGAGATGATGCATATGACAATTGAGTGCCGCGAGGGGGGGGGGGCGACCGTTCCCTGCTCGCGCCCGTGTTGCCGCGGCCGCCGCCGAGGTCATTCCCAAAGCTTCCTCGGCCAAGGCCTGCATCGGGCGATCGCATCGGGGACATCCTCGCCTCATCCGTCCTCCTCTATCACCAAAACCTCCGTGACGAGCGGCATAAATCCGCGCCATGCTAGGCTGTCAGAAGACGACGCATGCCCCTGCATGTCGTCGTCATCGCAAAAATCTTCCCGTTTGCCGCCCTCACCAACAGGGCCAATGTCACAACACCGGAGTACGCAAGGGGCACGGTCATGGCCTCCCCCCACCCTCGATCCTATGCACCTTCTCCTAGTAGCTCCTGCTCTTGACTGCCCCCGACGCCACTGCGGGTTGATCGTCTGAACGTCCCGTGATGACGACTATGACTGCGGCAATAACAACAATGACGAGGACAAGGGTATGGTGAGCAATAAGAGGAGGAAAACAAGCCTTTTTCTTGGACAGTATCTATCGTACTTCTAACTAGTGGGAGATCTCCCACTTGTGGTGGGAGAAATCAATTGATTTGGAATCTGTAGTACTTACATTTTTCAAGTCGTCGTTTTCGGGCCTATCGTAGTCTCTTTTCACTTTTTACATACTCCTAGTAAGTTTGGTACATACTTGCCTCTAGAGAAATCATTGGTAAATGGAGTCAAATAATTCGCGTAGGAATCAATTCGGCATGAAAAACGAGAAGCCCGGCCAATCAATGCGGACTTGCAGTACTACCTCCAGGATTTCGATGCCGGGCTTGAATTTCGGGGAAAAGTTCAGCCTTCCCGCAAATCTCTCACTCCGAGAGTGTCATGACGGTCTGTCCATCGATGGCACCCCAAATCCCGTACCGTAAGCTTTCTCTCACAGAGAGCAAACAAACAAAACGACAAAAAGTTACATCAGTCCACGATGTCTTCGAGCATGGAAGAAAATCGTTCCCCCCCGCCGAGCGCCGCCCTCCCCCCCCCGGAAGATAACGACGACGACGACGACGACACCGACGATGGCTGCGACGACGACGCGCCTTCCGCCGCCGCCGCCGCCGCCGCGGAGGAAAACGAAGAGGACGGCGTCGTGGTGGACGTCGAAGACGACGAGGACTGCGGCGGATCGCTTGGGGAAGACGACGACGGGGACGAGGCGGACGACGACCTCGTCGATGGGAGACGGGAACGTTCGCATGACCAAAACGACGACGAAGACGACGACGAACGCGCGTCGTCGTCGTCGTCGTCGTCTCCGTCGGAGGTCGAGGAGGCGGCGGTCGAGGAGGAGGAGGTGGGCGCGGGACCGTTCCGACTTGGCGGTCCCATCGTCGGCGTCGACGACGCCCTCCCGGCGTACGCCCTCCTCGGGGGTGTTCGCCTCGACCGTCGCGACGGCGGGGGAGGGGGGAGGGAGGGTGTCCCGTCCGAGGCGATTTCGATCCCCATCCGCCGTCTGCCTGTCACGCTCCTGGGGAGGAGGCGGCGCGCCGTCGATGGTCCGTCGTTCATAGGTCTTGGTGGTATCGACGACGAGGACGACGACGAGAACGATGAGGAGGCGGAGTCGTCGTCGTCGTCGTCTTCCTCTTACCCCGCGAATCCGCCCTCGTCGATATGCTGCATATACTACAGGGACGGGCGCGGGGGGAGGGTGGGGATGTACGATCATGGCAGGGCGGGCGCGGGGGACGACGGAGGATGTCATCCGTTCGACGGGATGGTCTACAGGCCCCGTCGTTACGGGCCGGCAGACGTCGACGGGGGGGACGACGGCGCCGTCCCGACGGATGCGCCCCGAGCGCAGCAGTCGATGCCCGACGACGTCATGCGACTTCCGGGGATGGACCCCGACGCGCCCCTCCCCCCCGCGGGATTCTTCGCCGTCGAGCGCACAGGCAAGCGCGAGGTCAGAGTCGGGGGCAGGGTCCTGAGGAGGGGCGAGTCGGCCATGCTCGCGTGCGGCGTACCCATCGGGATCGCGTCGTACTGTTTATACTTCCTCCTGCCCAAGGACGTCCGCACGAGGCCGCCGCTCACGATGAAGGTCGGCGTTACGTCGCCGCCGATCGAGCCGGAAATTGTAACATCACGAGAAGCCCACGGCTCATCGTCGCCGTCGTCGTCGCCCCCGCCGTCGCCCCCCCCATCGAAGAAGGCGCGCAAGTCCCACGAGGGACACGATGGGATGACCCCACCGTGCCCCTCTGCTACCACTACTACTCCGTCGACGACGACGACGACGACGATGACGACGACGACGACGACGACGACGACTGCCTTCAACGACATGACCGACGTCGAGCTAATGAGTCTCCTCTCCCGGACCGTCACGGAGACATCGACGTGGGACTACGAGTGCCAGAAGCTCGGGTCCGCGCTCGCCGTGCGAGCGTGCAGGGCGGCGGCGAATTCCGCCGCGGTGCGAAGGATCGCGCGCGACTCGGGGGCGGTGACGTTGCGCGAGGTACTGGATTGGATGAACAACGCCGCCGCCGCCGATGACGACGACGACGACGGGGGACCCCGCAGCGTCTTCGGCGATTACGAGCCCACGATGCTTCGCTTCATCGAGAAGAAGAGTTTCATGATGAGCATGCTGAAGGCGCTGGCGCGGGCGGGTTATACGAAGAACGAATTCCTCAGTGGGAGGGCGATACGGTGGAATTTGCCGGTAGACGGCGGAGGCGGCGGCGACGATACCTAAGAGATTTGCTGTCGGATGAAAAAATGGCACGGACTGGCTCCGTGTACCTCGACGATCCTCGATACGAAGAGGGAGGATGGCGGCCACATCTGTGCGTCGCAGTCTTTTTCTTCCTATGACGACGATCGGACGGCCGCACAACAAGGTGCTGACATCTAATCTTTGAAAAGTCGAGAAGGAGTGATGGAATTGTTGATACATATTGAGGAAGTGTAATTTCACTCGGCAGGACAACTTGGCTTTTAGTGGCGTGTACATTGCAACTTAATTTCCAATGTATTGAAGCCGTCTAAAAAGTGTACTAGCAGGATGAATATGTTTTATCTTTTATCAACAACATGGACGTTTCTTCTTATTACAACACATGGTACTTACTTACAATACCATATTATGGATCAAAAAACATGCGGACACTTAAATACCCGAATTACCATCTACATAATTCTACATTATTGTTTGTAGTTATTTCAACTGTTATTTGTTACGCGAGTGTTAATGAGTACACCCCACGTTCCACAAACATTCCCTCGGATCGTCCCCCCCCAGCAAATCTCGCACAACCTCTCGTCCCGTCATGGTCCCGAAATCGCGCCGCCTCCTCCTCTCGTTGGCGACTGCGATGGCGATGATCCTCCGCCCTTGTCCCTCGTCGGGGTTCGTTCTCGTCCCCCCCGCCCCGTCGTCGTCGTCGTCGTCTCGTCGTTCTCCCGTCGTCGTCGTCGTCGCGGGGGGGCGAGTTCGTCGTCCCCGATCGTCGTCGTGGCACGCGGCCGCGGACGACGACGTCGAATCGACGACGACGTCCACGTCATCCGACGTCGTCATCTCCAGGGCGCCGAGCCTCAACGGCAAGGCGGTTCTGCCCGTCGGGGCCGTGCTCGCGGGATTGGGCGACCACAAGGTCCCGGCGGTGTACGCGATACTGGAGAATTACGAGAGGGGGTGAGTGCGCGTCGGTCGTCGCCTTTTTTTTAATTAAATATATTCCCCCGCCCCCCCCCCCTCTCTCGTCCTGTCGATCGTGACCGCGCCCTCCTCTCACACAACATCCCCCCCCCCCCCCCCCCCCACAAAAAAAACAAAAAACAAAAAACGCATCGTCGTTCTTCGGCGCACGACGAAAAAAAACGACGACGACCCGCAAAATATGCATCAGGTCCGGGGAGGGATGGGAGAATGTCGTGCGAGTCGGCGTCACGCGCGATCTGACGTCGGAGATTTCCGACTTTCGCAAGTCGTCGTCGTCGTCTTCGTCTTCGTCGACGTTCCACGTACGCGCGATGTCGTTCTCGTACCCCCAGCGTTCCGTCATGGAGGACTTCGCGGAAACTTGGAGGACGAGAGTGCGGGAGGCGGGTGGGGGGGAGGCGAAGACGAAGACGACGACGACGACGACGACGACGATCTCCGCGGGGGAGGGCAATCTCGAGTCGTACGCCGCGGACGACGACGACGAGGACATGGACGACGACGACCTCGACGATTACCTCATGATGATGGCGGGATCGCGCGCGGCCGTCCCGTCGTCTTCGTCGACCATAACCCCGCCCCTCTTCGTCGACGACGTCGGAACGTCGGGAATATCGTCCCTCGTCGCCGGTGGAGGAGGGTCAACTACGATGACGACGACTATGACGAGGGACGGCGTCGTCGTTTCGCCATTCGAGGCCAAGGCCGCCGACGCGAAAATCGACCACCGCGACTACGAGGCGATTACTGCTACTGCCACGACGACGACGACGACGACGACGAACTCCCCCGCGGAGGACATGGGACAACCGCTGGACCTCACCATCGAAAACGTCGACGCCGTCCTCGACGAGGTTCGTCCTTACCTGATCTCGGACGGTGGAAACGTCTCCGTCAGGGGCGTCGACGACGGGGATGGGAAGGACGGGCCGAGGAACGTGTACCTCCTCCTCGAGGGGGCGTGCGGATCCTGCGCGTCGTCGACCGTGACCATGAAGATGGGCATCGAACGCGTGTTGAGGGAAAGATTCGGCGAGGCGCTGGGAGAGGTGAAGCAGGTCGATCCCGAGTCGGGCGGGGACGGAGGAGGGAAAGCGACGGCTCTGACGACGGAGGCGGTGCGGGCGGAGGTGGATCGGATGTCGCGCGCGATAACCGCCATGGGCGGGGTCGTGCGAATAGCGGACGTGGATTCCGAATTCGGCGTCGTCACAATCGATTATCGCGGACCGAATCGCGTGAGGAGGGGATTGGAGCTCGCGCTGCTCGACGTGGAATACGTCAGGCACGTCAAATTCGTATCGTAGGGTGAATGAATAATAATCCGAACTATGTTACGTTTATATCATATTAAGGAAGAGTGTATCGCCATTGTAGGTGCATGATAAGGTTTCAGGCTAGGCATCGTTTGAAGGAAGACCATATTTACCCATGCAGTAGCTTTCCATAATGGTTTTTCCGATAGCCTCTGCAAATCGACAGGGAACAGCATTGCCTATCTGGTCTCTTATTTCCGATTGATTTCTTCCACATATTACATGATTGTCGGGGAAGGACATGAGTCTCTTGCATTCCAGTGGAGTAAGATATCTGTTAAACAAACTTGTTTTTTTTTCGCACCGTCTTAGCAGGCTTGTCGGGTGCCATCAGAGGAAAGTCTGACCTCAACCTGATGTCGTTATCGCTAATGTTAGCAATCTCAGCCCCGTCACTTAAGTGAGTGCGCACAGTCTCGCCATTCAGTTTCACATCTCCTGCAGAGTTTGGCGCAATTTCCTCCAAGTCATGGAGCACATCATGAACCGTGACTATTCGCGGTGAATCCGTGCCAGGAACTCCGTGAGTTTGACGCGGGGCCTCTGGCAATTCATACCCATCTTTTGATGCCAAAAGTAGGAGCCACTATCTTGCTTGTGGGTCCCCAAAGTGACTCGCTAAAGACATTGTTGTTCTGACATTATAGCCCATGGATAGCAACTTTCCGACCACAGTTTGTAGATAGGATTTGTATCGGAATTAGCTTCGTTGATTTTCCTCTTCGACACAATTCCAGGAACATTCTCCATTGATACGAATGGTGGCTGAATGAATTCAATGACCTCGAGGAAGTCCAACGTGCATTGTTTGTTTTGCCAATCATTTTTTCCACCGCTTGTGTCTGTCGTTGGAGATGAAAAAAAGATTGTGAGTTGTGAGTGACTTTTCATTTGGCACACAACATGTGAACAAAAACACTTACTAGCCATTGAAAATCCTTGACAAGGCGGGCTACCGTGAATCAATGCGATGTTCTGTGTGTCGATATTCAGCTTGCCCAGTTTTAACTTTCGAAGGAACTTAGCAACATCTTCTTTGAAAACACTCTTCCCCTCAAAATTCATCTCCAGAGTTTCACAGCACGCTGCATTCATATCAACATTGTACTTGACATTCCACCCAGCACGCTCGAGCCCAATGCTCATCCCACCACCTCCCACAAATATATCAAGAGCAATAGGACGACCTGTGTTTTTTTGTGGAATTGTCGGGCCTCCATACTTCTCGAAATACGCAGGTAATGAGGAGGGTCCGCTCTCTGTGTAATATATTGTAGGCTTTCGAACATCATGGGCCAGCTTGCGGTGGAGGATCTTCACTTTGATTCATCTATCCGTCGGTATCGATTTATGATCTTCTAGCAGTACCCAATCACAGCCAAGATTCTCCTTAGCTCCAGCTGCTCGATCCTGCTCAATAAAAGTGTGATCAAGTTTCATCCACATCTCCTGTATTTCTGCCTCGTGCTCGTTGCCAGTAACATGCTGCATACTTCGGGGACTCCCATACCTCACCCTTTGAGTAGGTTGTAATCTCTGTCAATGACCCTGGCTTCTTGATGGTTACAGATTCCCACTTTCCATCGTGCTTCCGACATTGCTGATAAGTCGCTACCTTGTCCTTGTATGTTGTTTCCTCCAAGAAATCTTGCGTGAGAGTACTTTGCCTCTTTTTCACACGGTTGCTGCTGTCTTCTTCTCCTGGATTCGGATCCCCTCTTCGATTGCCTTTTCTGGCATCACTATGACAGTGGGAAGAGTGGCCGCCGGTTTACGATCCATTGTGGCTGCGACGCTAAGATCAATTGCAGCGAGATCATCGACGTTCAATGAATAATCATCGAAATCATCGCCATAGATCTTTCCCAATAATGATGTCGAGGACGAATCAAGATGCTTTGTAAGTTCTGTCGTCTTCGCTGATGCTGGATGCTGCCGTTGCTGATTCCTCTGCAAGTGCGTCGCCACAGCGGAGTCAATCGCTGCCAAGTCATCTTCGTGCCATAGTTCATCGTACACCATACTCTACATACTACAATATTTTACATTTTACTCTCTACTTCGTATTTTCTTTAAGGTACGTAAAGGTAATAGATACTATTCCTAGATAGAGTGTATCGTATTCTACACTCATAGACGATAGTACCTGTACAATATGAATTCCCACAGTAAGTAAATCCGCGTGAGTACGTGGTCACCCCCCATAAAATAATAATCACGCCCGACCAACGCAGCAGGAGTACATTCATGCACGTTTCCTCGCGGATCTCGACGATGGCAGCGCCCCGACCGAAGAACACCAATCGACATCATCATCATCCCAACCCCAACGGCGGAAGCAACAATGCGCGCGCCCGTGCCCTCATCGTCGTCGTCCTGCGCCGCAGCCACAACGTTGCTCGTCGCGTCATTCCTGTCCTGGGCGACGGCGTACACCGCGACGACGACTACGCCCGGGCCGCCGCCGCCGAGAGGTCTTGGGATTCCTTCGACCGTCTCCCTTGGTAGGGCGACGACTTGCGGTCGTTCCCGACCGCCCGCGCATCCGTCATTTGCGTCGTTATCGACGTCTATGTCATTTTCGTCGTCGTCGTCGTCGTCGCCCTTCCACGTCGACGAATCGTCCCCCCCCGACGACTCGCCAACCGACGTCGACGGACGCGACGCGCCGGGAAGGGGGAGGAGGAGGCGCATCGCGATCCTGCTATGTCCAGCCCAATTCTGCGTCCCCGCCGACTACGCCGGTCTCCTCGACGACATACGGGCGCGAGCGCGCGACGACGACGACTCCGAGATCGACGTGGTCGCGAGTCGCGTCGCCCCCCTCCCGCGGACGGAGTGGATCAAGGTCGCGAGGCAACTGCCGACGAAGGACTTCCTCGAGGCCAATCTGAACGCGAGGGCGACGCTCGGTTGGTACTTCGACGCGATGGAGAGGGCGTTGTCCGAGCTGTTCGCGGAGGCTTCGGGAGGGGGGGGGGACGATTTCGACCTCTGCTTGATCGGGCACAGCATCGGGGGATGGGTCGCTCGGGCGTACCTCGGGGGGCTGAGCGGATCGTCGACGGCGGTGTACCGCCTCGCTAAGACCAGGTTGACGTCGTTGGTCACGCTCGGCACTCCCCACTCGTCTCCCCGGACCGCCCTCGTCGATCAGACGCGCGGGCTGCTACGCGAGGTCGAGTCGACGCTCGGGTGCACGTCGAAATCTCTCTCCGACTCCGGCAGGGTCGGCATCGCGTGCGTGGGGAGCTCGGGCATAGGCGGCAAGATACTCACGTTCGAGGCCGAGGAGCTGATAGCCGCGGCGAGTTACCTCCCCCTGATCGGCAGGATAGGGCCGGACGTCAGGGGAGACGGCATCGTGCCGACGGACCTCGCGTTCATGGAGCACCCGGCCCGTAGGGTCGTGATCGACGGGTGCGCGATTACGGGATCCGCCGTCCGACACGCGCACGTGTTGCCAACGCCTTGGAATTTGCTCGACGGGAATGCGCCGAGTTGGAGCCTCCCGGAGGGCATAATTTGGTACGGCAGCCCGGGGGTGTTGGGTCAGTGGATTAAATACATCGAGTGAAGAAATAGCGGACTCGAAAAACAACGTGATACGAGATTAAGTAAGGTTTTTTTACTACGCCTGCCTCTTAAGGATTCCTACGTAAAAATTATACCAAACAAAACATCCGGCCGTGTAATGAGTTAGTCCTTACTATTTCCGAGCCACCGGACCATGGTGGCCTCCAGCCTCCTACGCGCACACTAGCCGGGCACGAGTCAACCCGAGCTAGGGGCAGCTTCACTATGATATCGTTCGTTGGTCCTGCAAGTGGCGTTGTCTAATTTTAGGATTTGTGTGTTTAGTAGTACACTACAGTACTGGGTGGCATTTGACCCTTTTCAGCCGAGTCACAAGGGCTCACTATGATGCATATTAAACATAAAATATTACTACAAATTACACTGCACCCATTTGTCCATTGCGTTTGCACTCTGTTGGCTGCCTAAAGCATTCACTATTAAACAAAGGTTGTTCTAATTAGTTAATGGCTACATCAACCTAACAGGCAAAANCCGTTCCCGGCGGTGGTGAGGAGGGGGACGACGCGACGCTCTTCGTCATTGAAATATATAAATTTTAGGCCGCAGAAGACACAACAACACGCGCTGTCTCTCTAGAGTCTGTCAGCACACCAAATTTTGGCGGGACAGCATATTATTGCCAAACGAGACTAAAAGTCATGGTCACGCCTCCTTCCTCCACCGCCAACAACGAACGCGGCACCCCCTCCGCCGCCGCCGTCGACGCCGTCGTCGGACCCGTCCATCACTCGATCGTCCTCCCCGACGGATCCGTTCGACGGTACGTCCTCCGCGGCCTGCGCGACGAAGACGACGACTTGTCGGCCTGGGCGCGCACGTGCGCCGACGCGTTCGCTCACAAGGCGGATCCGCCGCCGCCCTCGTACTTCGCGCGACACTATCGCAACGATCCCCGTCGCGACGCGTCCCTGATTCGCGTCATGGAGACGATGACGACGACGACGACGACTACGGCGAACGACGGCGAGATGACGACGACGACGACGACGACGACGACGACGATGGCGTCCTCGGTGCGAATCTTCCGACGAACGCTCTCCTCCGGACGACCGTCGTCGATCGACGACGACGACGACGGCGACGGCGCGACTCGTCGTCGTCATCGCCACGAGGCGGGGGGTGTGGGGGAGGTCTGCACCCTGCCCGATCATCGCGAGCTCGGACTGAGCTCGATGCTCCTGCGGAACGCCCTCGACATCATGCGATCCCTCCCGCCCACATCGGACGACGACGACGACGACGACGACGGCGACGGCGGCGACGACGACGGATGCGGGAGGAGGGGGATGTCCTGCTCGTTCCTGCACGCTTCTCCGACCTACCGGCGGTATTACGAAAAGGTCGGGGGATACGCGAGCGTTCGGTCGGAGTGGTCCGTCGTTCCCGTCGACCTCGGCCTCATGTACGACGACCGCGACGACGGCGGCGGCGGCCCCTTCTTCGCGCGGCGGGCCGAGTTCCCCCGGGACGTGGCGACGCTCCGTCGGCTCCACGCGACGTACTCCGAGGAACGATTCGTCACGGTCGTGCGATCGAGTGCGTACTGGGAGGCACACGTGAGGGCCGAATCGGTCGACGACGGGCTGTGGGTGCTCGCCGCGTCCTCGTCTTACGTGAGGAGATCGCCGTCCGCTTCCGCCGCCGACGACGACGGAGGGGGGGGAGGGGGGAATGACGTCGTGGTGGCGTGGATGTCCGTCAGGGAACGGGGCGGTCGGTACCAACTTCGCGAGTTCGGACTCGACAGGGACCGCCTGACGACCACCGCGGCCGTTAGGGGCCTGCTCGGCGCGGCGTTGGGCCGGACGACGGGCGGCGGGCGCGACGAGGACGACGACGACGACGACGACTGCGGCGGGAACGACGGCCGCGGCGGGAACGGGTTGATTTCGCTGTTGCTCCCGTCGTTCGTACTGTCGGAAATCAAGGAGGAGAGGACGAACGACGTCGTCGTCGGCGACGACGACGGGGTCGGAGATGCGCCATCGTCGTCGCCGTCGTCTTCGTTGTTCGTTATGATCGAGGACGCGACGGAGGAAAACGACGACGGATGGATGTACGTGAATTTCGACGAGTCCCGCCCGAGCTTGGTGGATCTGATCACTCGCGCGGAGGACCGTATCCCTCATTTGATTTGGCCCACGGATTCGTTCTGA
This sequence comes from Stephanodiscus triporus, assembly GCA_036939755.1. NCBI lineage: Eukaryota > Bacillariophyta > Thalassiosirophyceae > Thalassiosirales > Thalassiosiraceae > Stephanodiscus > Stephanodiscus triporus. The sequence goes on from JALLAZ010000102.1 coordinate 21,535, forward strand.
TTTCGGTTTCGGGCAAGAGATGATGGCGGGGATGGAATTGGAGGGCAATGACCCGGCGCGGGGGCGCGGACAACTGGCGGGGATATGATTTTTTCCAGACAGCGCTCGTTTTAAAGCAATACGACCAGTCTCTATTATCAAGAGTCAAAGCCGACTATTTTACGTTTACACTCTACGCTTGGTTTTCATCGAGTGAAGAGTGATTCCTCGTCTGACAACAACAGCTTCACTCACTAATCACTCTCAATCCCCTCCTCACTGAGCGGCGCTCTTTGTGGGCTTCCTTGTCGAAAGGGGTTTCTTTGTCTGGTTCGACGCCACAACTTTCTTAGTCGGTGCCATTGCGACTGGCTTCTTGGTTGGTGTTAATGCCTCGGGTTTCTGTGACGGCGAAGCCACGACGGGCTTCTTGGTTGGTGTTAAAGCCACGGTAGTCTCCTTCTTGGTCGGTGTTGTTGCCACGATTGTGCCCTTCTTCTTGTTTGGTGTTGATGACACGACTGTCTCCTTCTTGGTTGGTGTTGGAGGAATGATGGTCTCCTTCTTGGTCGGGGCTGACGCCACGGCTGGCTCCTTGACGTTAGGTTTCATAGTCGCGTCCTGCATCGCGGGGGCCGGGGAGCGCTTATGCATCGAGCGTCCAAAGACATGGCCATCGTCGGGAAGAGTCGATTTCTTTGCTGTTGTTGCCCCAAGTAGGAGGAGGGATGACAGAAGGAAGAGCTTCATGATGGTCGAATTTATGAGCCAAGCCACTCCGAGATTTTCCATTTGAAAATCAAAACTGCCGTTTACGCAAGTTCTGCGCAGTTTTATCAAAAACTCATTCTCCGCGCAACGACTACAATACCGTAAAATGGTTTCGGAAAATATTGTATTGTGTTAACTTAAAATATTTCAGCCCTGGGCAACCCTGCGCCGGGCTGACAATACTCCGGACTTTCCTTTGACGTTGGCACTGTACATAATATTAGTAAGAAAAATAATTACTCAAGCAATTATTTCTTCCTCCTCCGGACAGTCCCATGCCAGGGTTTGGAACGACGGGATTTGACGACAGGTTTGCGATCCAAGAAAATTCTCCTATTTTAACGAATAATATTCTTACAATAGTGAAATAAAATAGCAGAGCATTTCATTGTGTAAGGGAATGGATTCTACTATTTGAAATAGGGCATTTCGCGAGGATACCTAGTGCCCTGTGAAGAATGTAAACCGAATCCATTTAGTTCAGTATCCATTCAAACCCCGACCCGATGTTGGGGGACGAACGGAATTGCTGCACACTGCACATATGTTGTGCCCTCGTTCGGCTAGCCCCCCAAACAAACGGATCACAGGCGAAAGAAAAAAGACAACGAATCCCCCCCCCCACCTTCCCCTATCCTCGCAATAACGACCTCGCCGCCCTGGCGTTGATCTCGTCCAACACCCCGAAGGTCTCCCCCAAGTCCAAACGATTAACCTGCGCGTTCAGGCCGTCGAGCACGCTGAGCATGTACACGATCTTGTCGTCCACGGCCCTCCCCCCCGCGACGGCGGCGGCGTCCGCCGACGCCACCGCCCCCTCGAGCCTACGTCCCTGCGCGACGAGGCCGTCGAGGACGCAGCTCGCACGAGAAATGCTCTTCGCCGCGATCCGCAGGCCGTCGTCGCCGCTCACGTACCCCGACGTGACGTCGTTCGCCTCGTCCTTGATGCCGTTCAGGACCGCGACGCATCGGTCGAGGTCGCGCGTGAGACGACGGGCCTGGACGGTCATGCCGTCGAGGACCGCGACGGGATGGGCCGGGGAGGACGGGAAGGACGAGAGACGACCGGCCTGGGCGTTGAGGGCGTCGACGACCGATAGGGCGTGGCCGAGGGATTGGGAGAGGGCGTTCGCGGATCCCTCGACGGACGACGCGTAGGACGGGGCGTCCGTCGACGACGCGGCGAGGGCCGGGGCGGCGCCGGCTAGGGCGATTAGGAGGGACGACGTCGCCGTCGCTAGGGTGCATCGGAGTAGTCGTCGCCGGCCATTCGTCGCGGTCGCGACGGTGGGCGTCGGCGCCTGGGCGGCGCAGAGGGCGGTTTGGGATCGGGAGGAGGACGCGGAGATCGCGATGGTCCGCGCGCCCGCGATGGCAGGAGACGACGGGACGAAGCCGTAGCAGCAGACCGACGATGCGACCAGGGCGATCGCGACGAATGCGAGTGACTTCATTGGCTTGTCCAACATTGTTGTTCCTTCTTGGGTGGCTCAAAAGTGTTCCTTGTGGTTTTTTGGTGCTTGAGAGAGAGAGGGTGCGGGACGTCACAAGTTGTCCCGGGAATATCCAAAACTGTTCCCGCATTTTTATTATCGTCCGCGTAAGTAAGTACTGTACGTTTGGCGTAAATTTACCATCGGGTCCCTGAATATCGAGAATTTTGCTTCCCCCCTGCTGAGACTATTGTTGGGAAGGTCGAAAAAATAGAAAGTCCCACTTGGGGCATGGTATGGCGACCGATATTGGCTGAGGTATGATTGATCAACCATAAAATATGTTGGTTAGCCCACCAGGGGTTGCGGTGAATTTGCCTTCAATTGGGGGTGGTAAATTTACGCCAAACGTACAGTACTCTACTAGAGTAACATGCAGCAAGGGGTTAATTTCGTAATAACCCTAATGTAATAGAGTTATTCTCCAGTCAGCACAACGTTGACACCTTTTTAGTTCAACACCACAACTCAAGAAAATCTTTTGTGACACTTGGGAATCATTATTGCTCGCCTCGTCAGAACCACGTTGACACCTTGTGGAATCAAACTAATACAAACCAAGAAAATCTTTTGTGAATCAGTTCAATACAAAATTGCTTCCAGAAAATTTCTTGGAGGCAAAAGCAACGAAGAGACACAAAGAGTGGATGTGCAACAAAATTTCGAGGACTGGCAAGTCCCATGTACACCTCGGACAAATATAAACATTTTCCCGGGTTGGTATACCACCATGAGTGAGAGCGCACAAAATTTTGTAAAACCATCACCATAAAACTCTCTCTTGTCGACCTCTAACCTCTGGTAGGATATCTAAAACACTCGACTTGAACCCGACACCCACCCACCCCGCCGCTATGGCCACCAACGACAATGAAGTCGGGGTCTTATCTGACTCAGTTAAGAAGACGAGGTTCGATGTCGCAGTTGAGGACGCACAATTGCAGAGGGCAGAAAATCAACCGCCTGAAAGAAAAATGACAAGGGGAATGAGTAGTCGCGCGGCGTTAACCATCGATGCACGTAAAGGTGGAGGAGATGGATTGCCTCGCGCGCCAATGGAGAGGGGAGTCAGTACACGCGCAGGCGCAGCACCAATGGCGAGGGGTGTCAGTACTCGCGGAGGTCTTTTCATCGGCGGCAACGACATTGGCGAAGAGGAGAAGGGGCATTCGGGATTATGCATGTTAGTTGTGGGGGCGTTGGGCGTTGTATTTGGTGATATTGGCACCTCGCCACTATACACAATCAACACAATCACACATAACATTCCCATCTTCGAGGGCGACGATCTCGAGGCGGTAAATCGTTCGGAAATTATTGTGGCGGTGTTCTGTCTCATTTTCTATACTTTGATTTGGATAGTGTCGTTCAAGTATGTGCTATGGGTTATGAAGGTGAATCACGAAGGTAACGGGGGGGGGCTGGCCATGGCTCAGGTCATTATGGCGAGCTTATCGAGGACTTCGCCGGAGAAGAAGGACAACGAAGACGAGTCCGATCCTACTACTACTCCTCCAGCTGTTGACAACAATGAGGACATCACGAACAGCGCCAGGGGGCACCAACGAAAAGAATTGCTCGTCATGACCCTAGCTATTGTATCCGCCTGTTTCCTGATCAGTGATGGGATCATTACACCGCCAAACACGGTCTTGGGGGCCTTGACTACCCCTGTGTTAAAAGGCATATCCACCAACGTTAATGTCTTCATTAGCGTCGTGATACTCCTGATCACATTTGGTGTGCAGAAATTTGGCTCCAAGGCTATCGGATTCGTGTGTGGACCGGTCATGATATTGTGGTTTGCCACTTTGGCAATTTTGGGAATCCTGGCCATTGCGCGTTATCCCGAGGAGGCGCGGTTTTTGTCACGAG
>JALLAZ010000103.1:0-23265 GCA_036939755.1 Stephanodiscus triporus
GCTCGAGCAGCTACTTTAAGAGGGCAATCGGTGTAAGAAAAGATGGCAGTAAGGATGGAGAAAATCGAAGTCACAACAAATGCGGCAAGTTCGAAACCCCCAACTTTCGACGGAAAGAAGGGAGACAAAGACATGATGTGGAAGATGAAATTCGAAGCAGATCAGGGAATGAAGGGATTGATCAAAGCATTATCACCTGATTTCGACAAGGAGCTTCCAGCAAAAGAAAAGTAAACGCTAGATCTCAGCATCGAAGAAGAGAAGAAGCAGAGCCAAGCGGTCGAAAAAAACAAGAAAGCCATGATGCAGCTGGCTTTAGCTTTTAACTCGGTGGCGCTTCTGAATAAGATCAACTGTGAAAATCGCAGAGACAAAGACTGGCCATCTGGGAAGGCGCACAGAGTCATGTCCGCTTTGTTAAAAGAGTTCGAGCCAGAGGATACAATGGCCGAATTAGAGATGGAGGAAGCGCTACGACGAATGAAGCTTACCTCCAAGAAGGACCCCCGTGACCTGTTGAACAAATTAGCATCAATCGAATGCAGATATTCGTTGGAATTGACGGATTCGAAGAAAAAGGCAGTAGTCTTACGTCTGGGAGGACAAACATACTCCAGCATTATCACAACGACGACCATGATTCATCGCACGAAGAGTCAGGCTTTAACATGTGAAATGCTTCTAGAAGAGATGCATATTCAATGGAGGTTGGCTGGAGGGAAGTCCAAAAACGACGATTCTGATTCCAACGAAGACGACGAAGTAGCCCTAGTCGCCACAATGAAGAAAGGGGGGAAGAAAGGGGGCAAAAGGAAGCCTAATCCTGATGCAGACAAGACATGCAATCATTGCAAGAAGAAAGGGCACGTGGAAGCCAATTGCTGGAAGAAGTTTCCAGATAAAGTTCCTGAGAAAGTCAAGGCAGCCAGACACCTCGATCCGCATTCCGTCGACGGCCTCGCCGACCTGATAGAGAGCGCCGTCGACTACGACGACCCGTCCAAGCTATGGGACCGGGTCCGACAATGGCTGCGCGCGCACGACGTCGACGAGATCGCGGCCTCCGCGGAGCGCAGGGATGAATCCGACGCCACGGTCCTGCACGCCGCCTGCAGGGAATGCGCGCCCGCGGACGTGGTAGAGGTCATACTCGTGGCCGCGACAGACATGGCGTTTTGGGCCGACAGCTTCGGATGTCTGCCGGTGCGTTTTTTTCGTTCTTGCTTTGTGTGTGCGTGTGTGCTTTTTTGCGTGTGTGTGCACGTATTGGTTCATCCTTCTTTGGTCCTTCGTCTTGTTGCATCCCTTTCGATTCGCGTCCATCGACGAACTTTCTGCCCCTTCCCCCCCCGCCCCCCGTCGCCATGCGTGCGATTTTCGTTTTCCAGAAATGTGAATTTTGCCGCATCGGATGCATCTCCGGGCAAAAAAAAACAGCTGCATTACGCGTGCGCCAACGGCGCCGGCATCGCGGTACGGAGCTGCTCCTGAATGCCTTCCCCGACGAAAGGATCCACGCCGACGAGCGCGGTCGGACGCCGCTGCACTTCGCGCTCGGCGACGTCGGGGATCCCCCGACTGCACGACTCGTCGGATTGCTCGTTGGGGAAGATACGAGCGAACGACAGTTGAGATGGCCCGACGAGAACGCCATGCTCCCAATCCACTACGCCTGCGCGTACGGGACAAGCGTCGAGGTTTTGACCGCGTTGGTCGAACCTTGGGACGAGTGTCTCAAAATGACCGATTCGACGGGAAGGACGCCCCTCCACTTCGCGATGGGCAAAAATTTGCGTTACTATCGCCGTTGTACATTGGAGCGTTTTACTTTCTTGGGAGGGAGATGACGCATATGATATCCGTAAGGAAACAGACCACTATCGTGTCTTACCTTTTCGATTTCGAGAACATTCGCAACCTAGTTTTCATATTCCTGACGGTGTATTACACGATACTGATGAATACGGGGTTGGGCAACGACGATCGCTTCCGCGTCGGGTGCGCGTTCACGATAGGATTTTACTATCTTCAGGTGCTGACGTACCTGAAGAGCATTTTGATCGAGTTTGCGGTCTTCGTCAGCGGTGTCGCGTACATCAGAGTTCGGAATGCCTCGGAAAAAGTGATGCGGAGGTCGTCGCATACGAAACGAATCCGCCCCCTCCCGCGGACGATATCTATTACTACGACGACGCGCTGCTTCTTAAGACACCTGAGGATTGCGAAGTTTCAATTGAATATCCATACTGCGAAGGTTGGTGGTGGGCCTTCCGGAAGACTTTCACGATGTTTCTGGGTGAATACGACGAGACGGTCTTTCTGTGGGACTCATTGTCCCTTTTCTTGTTTTTGGCATTCTATTTCATCGGAGTGATTATCTGCATGAGCATCCTCATCGCCATCATCATCGGTCTCCAACGTGTAGTCGCCAACGAGCGAGCGGAAATCGTGTTCTGGTCTAACCGACTAGCGTTCCTTACTATATGGACATGATAACCAACGGACCATGGAAGAGGGTTATGGATTTTTCAAAATATGCGATGATGACGACGATGAGGAAGAGGAAACGAACCTCATCAAGAGGGATGAGGTCGACATAAGTAGGGAACGCATCCTGTGGAAGAAATTGATTGAATGCTTCGACCCGGATTTTGAGTACGGAATGGGGGCGGTGATTCACGTACCCCTGCGAATCTTCGTATCCATGTTTCTCATCCCCTTTTTGCTACTCCTGGGAATACTGTCGACGGGGTTACTCTGGCCTCCGCAGATCAGGGAGGGATTGTTTGTTCAGAAATTATCCGTTCCAGGAAAAACCGGCGAGGTACTTGAAATAAAGAAACGCATCAAGGAAGTGGAAAAACTGTTGAAGAATCTGGATACATTGAAAGGAGTATTTGTTCATGAGACAATGACGGATCGCAAGGATATGATAGCGCTGAAAATGCAGGTTAAAAATATCAAGACAGAGCTAAAGAACGAGGTGAAGTATATTAAGGGGGTTATGACGTCATTGTTTGAGGTGCAACAGCAGGCGATGTCGAAAGAGATGTAGAACAATGGAGAGAAGATGCCGACTCCATCGTGAATGATTCTGCGTGTGTAGGTTTTGGCGCCTTAGATGCTGAAATATTGCTTGAGAAGAATTTGGTGCCACCTGACGGGGAGAGGAGGCAGATAAAGTGGTTGCAACGTCTCGTACGGGATTTTCAGTCACATATGCATGCCCTCGGGTGAGCAAGACGTCTCAAAAGCAAGCAATTCAAAAGAGAGGAAGAAGATCGCAGCTCTGACAGACAATTGAATGCTGTCTCTTTTATATCAGTATGGAAAAAAGGGGACAAGCAGTACTGATCAACTCATCTAGTCAGAAGGAGATCAAGAATGAATGATTGAATACAATGTAGATGCAAGACAAATTTACACTAATGAATGTAGCATAACAGCAACTTTACAATTAACCAACAAAGGGAAAACACACAGGCGTCCACTTCCGTTATTTCGTGCGTACGCAAAAGTCGTCCTGTATCCAGCCTGGCCCCCAGTTCGAATCAGGAATGAAGGATGGTGTCGAGACTCTAAAACAAGGTAACATTGCAACTAGTCGTGAGCAGTAGTTGTAGTGGCCAGACGTCTCTGGTGTTCATGGATTTGCAGCCGGGCATACGCCAACGACAAGAGGGGAGTGGAAAGTGGTGTTGTTGGGCTCGTTGAATCATGTCTCCCAGAATGTGGTCCGCCTCGGTGGGGTTGCCCTGTTGCATATCACGTGCCATGGAGGATCTGACGATTGACTGACGATCCCCCAGAAAGCGCTGAAAAAGTTCGATTGGTATCTTGTCTCCCAGCTCTTTAACTGCCACCTGGTGACATTCGTCAAAGACTCCCTTGATGTAGGATTCTCCGGCATCAGTTGCCGTGAGAATTTCCCCAATGGTGGCATCGAAAATACAGGTCGCGGCACCCAAGGTCGCCAAATTGGCCCACTTTTCCCACATTTTTTGCAGGATAGTGTCGCTCTTAATCGCGTTGATGCCCGCGGCCCGGAGTAGATCGACAAATACCTCCATTTTGCATGTGTCGGTTGGGATGTTGGGCAAAGCTCCCACGGTGATGAACTGGGTCTCGGTCATTTTCTTAATGGTGCCATCAGAAGTTAACGTGGCGACGAGCCCACAGGTTCCTCCCCATAAATCTCTGGAGTTTGGATATCGTTCCCTGAGGATACCCAGATGGGCCATGCCGTTCAAGAGAGGCAGGATCGCGGCGGTAGGGTTGGAATCCACTATCGGGTCGATGGCCTGGAGGGCCCCAGTCAGGCCGTAAGATTTGCAGGCCAGCACAATCAGATCGAACCGTTCGCCCCGTTGGGGAGGCCCGACGAGGGTCTGGACTCCGTCAATCACATTAACCAGACCTCGATCGTTGATCCGCAACCCGCGGTCCTCGATCTGCTGTTTTCGTCCCGGCCTGACAAAAAATGTCACGTCCGCACCCGATCGGGCCAAGAGACCGCCAAAGTATCCACCGACCGCACCTGCTCCTAAGATCAGGATCTTCATCGGAACGGGGTTCAAATGGAGCAAGCCAACGCCGCCGGATGCCATGGTCGACACAAACTAGTCAAAAACTCGAAACGAAAACACCTCATGCGAACCCACAAGGCTCACAAAAACACTACCTCACAAGCCAAAAAGAGAATATTGTAAGATATTCCGAATGGCGCTCTAGCTGCGCGGCAAACTTATTTGTTTAGCTAGCAAAAAAGTTTCTCCGACTTGTACGAGGCAAATGTTTTGACACAGACGCCGTTTTGGTTCTGGGATGTCATCCATACTTCAATGGAGAAAGCTCTGCACGAAAAGTGGATCGGATAAGGGTATACCTAGGGCGACATCATCTCGAAAGGACGAAGGATTGAACGAGAGCACAACAGCTGAGCAAGGCCTCGTTCTCCATGGAAAAGTAAAAAAGTCTAAGAAAGATTGCAGCCCTGAGAAACGGACACGACTAAAACAGCGGAATAATGAAAAAGACATGCACAATGTGGCCAGATCAAGTAACGATAAGACACATATCGTTCGGTGCAAAAAGGCTCAATACACACATTTAATCTCATGTCAAAAGGTGATGCCTAAAGATGAGGGCAATTGCCCCATCGTGTACCATTCAGCGAAGAAAAACGGCAGGAAAGAATTAGCGGCGCTCTGGCTTGCACCATTTAGGGTTGATGACGATTGAAGACAGAGTTGAGTGAGAAAGTTTGAGTGAAGATACTTCTGCATTGCCTAATTTCGAAGTTATACTTCTGCATTACCTATTGTCAAAGTTACTATTGGTCTTTAACGTCCCTATTTCCAGGTGAGAAGAAGATAAGAAGATGAATAAATCAACTCCAAATAAATTACCCCAATAATCCACAAGACCAACTCACATTGATCATAAGTTCTGTTGCGACTTATCACCAGCGACTGGTGCTAACGATTTCTTATACTGCTTCATAGCTTCTGCTGCTTCATTTTGGTAATGCTTCAACTCATCTTGGCCTAGACTTTTATAGGCCTCTGTTAGTTTTTTTTGCTAAGGGCAAGAAAGAGAGAAAGTCAGATTAAGATGTATCAAATCATGTAGAAAAGTAACAAAGATTTGCGCTCACCAGCTCTGCTGGCTTCAAAGTGGGATGTTCAGAAAAAAGTTTTGGGCGAGCGTTCATGCAGTACCTTACGTAGGCACTTGGGGGCCTTTTTGGTTGAGTGGCATCGGTGCGCTTCTTTTTTCTCGGTTCTCCACCCTCCTCAGATGTTTTTGATGCGACATCTTCTTTTCCCGACGACGAATCTCGGGATGTTTTTTTGGCAGCATTCGTCTGTCGTTGCCTCTTTGTTTGAGCTGCCTTCGTCGTACTGTTCACGCTATTGTCGAACGTACCATCCATGGCCACTGCTTTTGTATTCCCTTTTTCTTTCTGCCTAAACAAATCCATGGCCTCCTTCTCGTCGCCATTAGCCTCTTTCAAATATTGTATGAAACGCCGTACATCGGGTTTCGTTCGAAAGGAATAATCCAGCTGAGGCGAATAATACCGAAAGTCCATACGGGCGCTGCCGATACGATGGCTGCGACGCATAGTCCATCCAGGCGGGAATCCATGTACTGGCTCTGCGGAGATGGGTTTATTGGTTTCATCAGTTGAACTGACAGGCATCTCTTCGTTCCCTTGATTTTTCTTACCATCAGTAGTATATTCCGCGGGTTTATTGGAATTTTCTTTTTTGTCAAGCGACAATTCAATGTTGGCAGCCGCTTCTATGGTCGTCTCAGACGAAGGCTCTATATCTGATTGTGATCCAGTCAGCTTTATCGCCTTGCGACCGTCATTTTTGCCCGAGGGATCATCTGCACAACCAGAATTGTTTAATGAAGCAGTTTTTGTGTATGATTTGTCTGCGGCGTCCGTAGCCACACCACCAAAATCAGAAGGAGATTCTTCGAGGGGTATTGCACTCGCAGCAGATAATAACGTGTTCGTTGTAGGTGATGTTTTCGTCATTTGGAATGGGATTGAATTGTCTCTAGATATCCGTTGTTCGTCAATTTTAGATTCCGCAACATCATCCTGCCCAACTTCTCCAACCATTCTTACACTGACTTGGTTTGATGATACTTCATCCGTGTTCTTAGCAGCTACGTTGGTTCTTTTCTTCATCTTTTGCGCATTATTCTTGTCGTCATTTGCGGCTGTGCGATTCCCTTTCACGTCTTCGATGAGGCATATGTCCTTCTCCACACCTTTGTCTACCCACGTTTGGGAGCAATTTAACCCATGTACTTCATCCATATTTCGGCTTGTTAGTGCTGTTTTTTGCATCATCATATCATGATCAACCCCTGCCATACATGTATTTATACATGTTCGTGGAAGCGAGCAGTCATACAACTCATCACTAACTTCCTCGAATAATTCGTAACCGTCAGTGCATCCAGGAAATCGCACGTGTTCATTGCAGAACAAAATACGAGTTAATTCCCTCGTAATAGGAAAAGGACACGCCCCATTCTTGCCGTCCACGCCAATTTTTTCACAGTGCAAACTGACAAATGTCGTCCTCTCACACCCCTCTGCGCCGAGGGATGCAATTATTGTTTCGTGTGGTTCGAATTTAGGCGTGGTTTCACTCTGGCGCAACGAAACGTTGACGTCGATGAAAGCCTCCAACACGGGAACTCTACCACGGACGACGTCGTGATCTCTTGCTTGTTGCGACCACGTCGGTTTGATTATCGTGCCATGTCCCATATCATAACGCAACCTGTACGCGACCAGCCGTTTTTCCGGATGGATGTGAACCAACAGGGGGAGGAGGCGCCGATGGGACAGCAGGTAGTCCTTTTCGACCGTTCGCTGGCAAAGTTGGCTCCATGTTTCGTCGATGTCATCAACGAGAGTGACGATGTTACCCACGACGTCGCTTTGGATGACAACTTTGCATGACCGTGGCGGAGGAAATGTCATGTTGGCCTATGATGGACGACAGGATATTGATATTTAGTTGTATCCCAAACCTCGACGATTCGCGGAAGACGTTACGTCTCTATCAGCGCAACCGTCATCTCGATTTGTCTTGTGCCACTTCAAATTATAATACGGGTGGAGCAATAATTTACGGCACGCATGTTAGTATGAGTTCCTACATAGAAATGAAATCTATTCCTCAATCCGCCGGAGCACCTCCGTGCTAACCACGCTAACAACATGGAGGTAGTTGGAGGAGCGAAGAAGGGAGGAGGCGGAGATGAGAAGGCAAAGGGCCGCCGTTGTCATGAATAATGATGAAGAGAAAAATGCTCTCATGCCACGGGTGACCGCGGCGTCACGCTCCCCCAAAGATAAACACATTCTTGCGGGGCGATCGAAGATGTCACCTTGTCGCCGCCACAACATAGTACGACTTGTCATCCCGCTCGCTCTTGTATTTATCCTCCGCTCGAACAATGTGAATAAATTGAGCGATCTTATGACGCCAGATGTAATAATAGGCACATCAACGACGAAGCATCGAGCACTAATGGGAAGAATCGTATATGGAGCTAAAGGCAAAGGTGAAGATACTGCCAAGTTAGTGTCGCAGGCAATACAATCAGGCTTCAGGCACATTGCGACGGTGAGAATCATCCGAACAACGAACGCAACCACTTCTTTGAGATTCGCACAGTGCTCAAATAATCTATCGCCGCAATTTGATTGCCCTGTTTGAAAAAAGGGCGGTTTTCACAGCGAATACAACGAGAGCGGAGTAGGCGTGGGTTGGAAAGAGAGCGGTATTCCGCGGCAGGAGTTGTACCTCCAGACTCTCTTCGTGGCGAGGTCGGTCAATGGTTATGGAACTCAAAATTGCAACCTCAACGAGGGCGATCGACATAACGAATGTCCACCCCTATCGAATGCGACTATCGAAGATCAAGTTCATGCATCCGTGAAATCCAGCCTACGCAATTTGCAGACAGATTATATCGATGCAGTACTCGTGCACAATTTTCGCGCCAAATTGCAACCGTACGATGAAACCGTGCAGGTATGGAAAGTATTGGAAGATTACGTCGATCGCGGGATCATAAGTCATTTGGGTATTGTCAGTTGCCACGACAAGGACTATCTGACAAAGTTAAATGACGAAACGAGGATCAAACCATCCATCATACAGAATCGCTTTCATTCCAACCGCGGGTACGACATCGAACTGCGATCGTCATTCAAGGAGTGGGGTATGGCGAATCAGTTGTTTTGGATATTGACCGGCAGTGCCGGCGGCAGAGTTAGTAATAATGGTGTTGTAAAAGGCATTGCAGAGAAAATGGGCGGAGTGTCGCCCCAGATACTTTTGTATTCTCTCACAATGGAATTGGGAGGGTCGCCATTGATTGGAACGACGAACATTAGTCATATGCGTGAGGACGTGGATGCACTGATAAGGCGTCCGATGAAATGGGAGAAGTCAGACTTGGTGGCAATGGCAGCGCAAATCAGCAAAGACTTGATGAAGTGAAAATCGGTTCAGTGTTGTTTGCTTGTTCCCTCGTGAATAGTCAGGAATTATGTGCAAATAGTATGAACTTTAACAGAACAACGACTGCTTCATTGGCCCGGCGATCTAAGATGATCTCGTCATAATTATTTCTCTCCAACTAAGAAATCTCTGCCGCATCTACGTGGGAATAGTACGATGCAATCTTTTTTCCCGCCGCTGCGATGCGAGCTGCTGCCGCGATGTTTTGTGGTCGAACTTATCACGCCCAGGAGTCGTACGATAGTTTCAGTTAGAGGTGAAGTAGGTCTGAAGCTGCGATGATGAATTACCGACTTGGACTATTCCTTTCGCTGATCAGCGTCGCGCGATGTCTACGCCTTTCCCCACCTCCAATTCATCGGGGGCTTTCGGTTTCCGTATCATCCAGTGGGAGAATTGTTCCACTGCACGCCACCAAGGACGATGATGGCGCCGCTTCTTCTTCCTTTTCCTTGTACCAAACGATCCCATCCAATAAACCGTGGACCTTCGGAATCCTAACCTCTGGCTTCCCGCCGCAACAACTCCTCGTGCCCGTTGTGAAATTCGTCACGTTTCATGTATGGCGCCTGATGATGAACGAGCTAGTTACCCACGACGGGCAGGGGCGCTTCGTGCGCGAATCCTTCCAGGCGGGGAATAACCCGTCGCCGCTGGATTTGTCGCCGGCCAATGACGGCGGACCGCGCTACAAATTGTACTTGGGCAACCCCTGTCCGTGGTGTCACCGAGTAAAGGCAGCGGTGGCGCTACTGGGAATCGAGGACGATATCCCCATCACCATGCTAATTGACGACGCGGAAAAGGCATCGAAAGGTGGATGGATTCTCCCCAATCCAAGTCCACGGGACATTAGCTTCGGCATTGCCGATGAGTTGATCAGAGGTGATCTTGCAGGCGTTTATACTTATTGTTATCGCGATATGCTGAAAGAAGGGGAGCGTTACAGAGGGCGTTGTACGGCCCCCCTTTTGGTCGACCTGAAATCTGGCAAGATCGTCACCAACGAGTCCAACGAGATAATGATTTTGCTTAACGATTACGCACGTCGAAAGCGAGAGCAGTCCGTTGAGGCAGCGGTGACTGGAATCGACCTACGGCCCGTTGGGATGGAAGAGGAGCTGGACATGGCGACGAAGCGATGGTTCGATCTGCTGTGGAATGGATCATACCGTTGTGGGTTTGCAACTTCCCAAATTGCATATGACGAGGTGAGACTTGATAATTCAATAGCAACCTACATGTTCTTACATGTCAACTGATGATTGGTCATCAATATCTCTGTGATTCAGGCGGCGAAGGATGTTCTTAAGGGATTAGCGGAAATGAATGAGCATCTTGCATCAAAGCCCTATCTTATTGGTGATTCAATATCCGAGGTCGATCTCAAGAATTTTGCGTGGGTCACGAGACACGATTATGCTTATTCTGTGATTTTCAAGTCGCCCGGTGGTAGGATAGCGCAATATCCACATATAGCATCATACGTCAAGAGGATGGTCACTGAACATCCAGCACTGTTAGACACAACGGATTTGGCGGATGCATGCGGTTCCTATTATCGGCAGTTATTCATGTTGAATTTCGGGAGAATTGTGCCATATATTCCCAGTATCAGAGAGTGGGTCGCTGGATTATGAATTGATTGTAGTAGGAAGTAATGGGAATAGCCTGAGATTGAAAAGTGTCACAAGCAAATTATTTGCTTACACTAATCGAATATGATCGCATGACATTTTCTTAGTTTTTCCTCTCGACTCAATAAATCATCAAAATTTCTTATTCTCACTTGAGAAGAGGGCTCTTGCAATCAGATTCATTACGCACCGCACTCCGACTTTTTCTTCCGAAAAAAAATCGTTCTTCAAATAATCACAACTTCTTCTTTCCGCACATAACGAAGATGCAAGACGTCGTTCCAAGGGCAATGTTCCCCAAAAGGCCATACCACATGTATTTTGCGACGGAATATTTGTACCTCTTCGACGAGTCTCCCTCGCATTCGAGGTAGCCCTTCGAAAGATAGTACCGTCCTGATCGAAATGGATAAAACGCGTCAATCGATTATTGCGCATCAGTTAAGACCAGTGGGTATCCATAGGCGAGCATATTTGGACCGAGATCACTCTTACCGACAGCATACATCAGGGTGGAAATCGAGGTGCAGATTGGAAACGTAACAGCCCCGGCAAGACCAGAGACGATGGCTGCCGTGAAGGTTTCAAAGATGTGCTGATGCGATCTTTGAACGCAATTGAACGCCTTGACGTGCTTGGAGGTGCCTTGGGCGTACAAGTTGCTTAAAATTCACCCATTCGGCACGAGGGAAATATTCCAAGGGGGGCGGTGAAGTGAGTTCTTTGGTCAGTGTCTCGGGCGATTGATAAAGAATTATGTAAGGCAAGAGGAGTGCCGCGCGAACAACTTACGGAAGCGAGTAGCGTTCATCCACGTCGCTCTCGCCGTCCTTCTTGGCCAATTCTGCGTACTTGGTCCGGGCCTTGCCCACCTCGAATCCGTGCATGAGCGTCCAGAAGCCGGTGCCGATGAGTATGGCGGGGGTGACGGCGGCGAGCTGGCTACCGTGCGCGGAGACAAGAGACGAGCCGTAGGTTAGCTCGACGAATCCCCCCACGGCGGCGGAGCCGATGCAATATAGGAGTGGTTTGGCTGACATGATGGATGATTGCGAATAATCCCTGGGAGATGTAGGGAGTTGTTGGATGGTGGCAAGATTCGGATGATGCTTGAGAGTGGATTATTGTGGGAATGCTCTAAACAGCATATCCGCGTATCGTCCGTCGAATCATCGACGCGAGGAGCGGTGGCAACAGATCTTTCTGGTGTGTCGGAGAGGGTTCGGATTTTTCACTTCCGCATTTTTTCTACAGGGTGTGCAAAAGTAGGAATTAATATGCACAAAACGTGGAGCCAGACCACAGACGACAGACGACGGGGAAGGCGTTCCTCCCCCAAAAGCGCGAAGAAGAAGCCATCGACGCGCCCACGTACCATACGATACGCTCGGGATGGCTCATTTTTCTTTTTTTAACCCCAACTTCCAGCGCCGTGGAACTGTTTTATTGTTTTCGTCTAACGGATACTAACACCGCCTTCACATATGGACACAGCACCGATTCCCCTAAACATCATTCGGTTCCATACTCCATTCATTGAACAATGACTGTCGATAACCATCGAGTAGTGTCATCGACCGTCGACGAAACTCGCGGCGTCATGAGTGCTAAGAATCAGCATCATCTTCAAGTAACAGAGAAACATTCTGTCACTCACGCGAAAATGACCTTGTGTGATGAATCATATAGACTCTTCAAGCGATGTTCCTCCATGAGCGACACGGAGGGTATATCGTGCAGTGCCGTCGTCAAGGGGTACTTGCGTTGCGTACTGGACGGATGCTAAGACAAGCTTTCAGCGCGTAGAAGAGAGAGGGCGAGCTATAATGGTGTAATGCTGTATGACGAACTCGACTCTCCTCGACAGAGAGAGATATTCGTATTGATATGGTCATATTGTATGAAAGTAATGCGTAGACGCCTAAATCACATCTTCTTAGATGATTGTAGGGTGCCCCCAGTAGCCGACGAATAGCTTTTCCTCACAACTGCTACCAACACACTAAGCACATGTCATCTCTCAACCTGACATCATGTTTCCAGCAACGCACGAGCCAAATACAATCCACCCGACGACATTGTTACTCCGGAATCTGTACGCTAAGTTCTCCACATCGTTCAAATCGGCCGAGTGGATCTGCCATAGCAAATGCGCCCCTGCGGCACTAACGCCAGCATAGTAATACGGCGCCTCCATAAAATCTCCGAGTCCGCAATTGTACCCCGCTATTGACCATCCTCCCCAGGCGCCAATCGCACACGCCGTGAGAATCGGTTTGGTCCCGTGTTCGCCAAATGTCAATGCCGTCGATTTCAATCCCAGTTTGGCATCGTCCCTCTTGTCCTGGTGAGCGTAGAGTGTGTCATAGACCAACGTCCACGCCACGCCAGATCCGTAAAGCGGTCCTACGACGCTCCAATCGACCACCCCGTGAATGGCGACCCAACCCATGATCGCTCCCCAGTTAAATGTCAGGCCCAACACCAACTGGGGGTAATTCGTGTATCGTTTCATGAGGGGGTACGTCGCCACTAACGGCAGCGAGGCCGCCCCCCAGACGAAGCACTGCTCGACGTGGGGCAACGATAGCAACACCCACAGTCCAGCCGATAATTGCAACCCGAGGAATTTCAATGCCTGAGCGTGCGTCAGTTCCCCCGACGCCAGCGGACGAGATTTCGTGCGCTCGACATCCCTGTCATATTGTGAATCCCACATGTCGTTGATGGTGCAGCCGGCGGAGCGCATGACGAAGGAACCTACGCCAAAGAGAGTACAGAGTGAGAGCGTTGCGGCTATAGACGACTGCCCTGGTGCCATGTGTGTGGATGTAGCCAGCGCTGTCGACCAAAGACAGGGGTGCAGAAGAAGGAGGGTACCGATGGGCTTGTCGATACGAGAAAGGCGAGCGTAGGGTTGGAGGGAGGAAGGGAGATAGGATATAATTGTGTCGTCAACTGATTGCTTGTATTGTTGCATTGATGAGTTTATTTCGTTGCTTTTGCACGATGTTACTTCTCCTAACTTTCGCGATAATGCGTCGGCCTGGAGAGTGTTCGAGCGTTCCCTGCCGACAGAAGCAGCAGTGTCGTTTCGATCATTGCCATTGCTACTGTGGCTAATGCCGTTATTTTTATTGGCCCATAGGTGAGATGATTGTGAATATAATCTTTCACGAGGGCGGCCGAGTAGATGGCTGTTGCTACTAAAATTCCTCTTTCTAAATATGGAAAGTAATGATGTGGAGTCTGTAGTGTATTTCAATTCGATTGCATAGTGCTTTCGGCGAGCACGGAAATACTCGTCGCTGCCGCTGCCTGCTACATCTTCATAGTAATGCGATGCACCAGCCCGAAGAGGAGTTAAATTGGCGCTTGACTGTTGAGCGATGTGCAGTATTCTCTCCATCGATACCCTCCGGCCTCCAATTTTGTTGTATTTGTCCATGAGTACATGCCATTCATCACCGGCGCGAGCGGCTGCTCGAATTCTCGGCATTGTCAAGGCTATCGAGGATGATGAACAGATAACAGCTGATGACCTCAGGCAAGATGAAATACAAAATGTTAGCGAACTCGATATGCTTGCCAATGTCTATGTGGTGTTGTCACTGAAGTTGACCTGCGCTGCCTCGGTGCGTAGTGACGGTCGACGACAAGTGGGTGCTCCTCCCTCGCTGGATAAATTCTGCGTCAAAAAGGTAACGAATTCCTACAATGAAAAGCTACAGAGTCTTTGTTTTGCCGGTGCCTCGAAAGAGCCCCTCTCTCTCTCCCACACGCAGCCGCCTTTCAAAATCAATAGAATGGATTCGAATACTGATCAAGCGCTGATCAGCTCATCAGGAGTGTAACTCCGGGAATGTGAGTCGATGATCAGCTGGTGCCAAGCAACACAGATTTTTTCTTATCTTTTCTCGGGATCCCCCAAAAGTGGTAGGAGACAGCCAGACGCGTGGAAAGTTGCTGGCCGAGTACTAAGTATTTTTTAGCAAAAGGTTGGTGAAAAAGTGATGCGACGACAAAACTTCATCGGGGATATTCATCTACGAAATGCTTTATGAAATACAATGAATGATCACCATAGAATTGACTATCCTAAGCTGGAAGGAGAGTTTCAATTTAGTGACCAAGTGCTGCCCCCCACCAAAACATCATAAACTCTTCTCTTTTTGATTATTCATCATGTATTGTTGTCACAGAAAGCCCTTGCATTCTGAAACATCTTTAACCAAGGACCAACTTTGTAGCTACTCCACTCCTCTGGCATCCAGGGCCATTGCCACGTCGTGAATACACGCTCGGGGTGCGGCATCATTGCGAGATGTCGTCCATCTTCTGAGCACAGTGCCGCCATGCCGTCGGGACTTCCATTCGGGTTGAATGGATACTCTTGAGTAACATTGTTCGAATCGTCGACGTAGCGAAGTGGCGCAAGATTGGACAGCATCGCATGATCGTGTATCGCCTTGTCAGGAAAGTGAAAGCGTCCCTCACCATGCGCGACCCACACACCTAGGGACGACCCCTCCATTCCCGCAAACATGATCGCGGGACTTTCCAAAATCTTGACGCTGGAGAATCGACTCTCAAACTTGCCACTGTCATTTTCGAGCAGGCGAGGCTGTCTCTCCTCGGGCAGGCCTTCATTGCTGGGGATCCATCCGAGGAGCGCCATCAGCTGGCAGCCATTGCAAATTCCTAAGCTGAACGTGTCTTCCCTCTTCCGAAAGGCCTCAAACTGTTGGAAAACATTGTCGTTGAATTTGATGACACCCGCCCAGCCCTTCCCGCTGTCCAATACATCTGCATATGAGAACCCGCCAACGAAGACAATACCACGGAAATCATTCAATGTCACTCTGCCGCTCAGCAAGTCACTGACGGTGACATCCCAAGGCTCAAAGCCTGCCATTAAGAATGCTGACAACATTTCCCTATCGCCATTACTTCCCTCCTGACGAATGATGGCAACCTTGTGCTTCTTCAATGAGCTCATTATATCAGCATCAGTTGGCTCAGGAAGGTATGTTAACTTCCATTCAGGTGCCTTGCGAAGCTTCAGCCCCGCCTCTTCCTGAGCAACGCATTCTCGATTGCGCTGACGATGCTCAAGTCGGAAGCTCGTCTCCTCCCAAAGGTCACGTAAGACAGTCATCTTTTCGTCAATGCAGGGGGGGGATGCGCCCACGGCGATCTTGATGGAGTCGCCACCCATAGAGGCGGTGCCGATTTCAATGCAGGAAACGCCCTTGCCGGAGAATGCCTCCATGATAGGCCTAGTCGCCTCATTCGAAACCTCAAGCACGATCCCAGCCTCCTCGTTGAAGAGGGTGCCAATTTCCCCGGCACCTGAACACGTCTCTGGAACGACGACGTTGATCGAGCAGTTCCCAGCAAATGCCATTTCCATCAAGACCACTGCCAGGCCTCCATCGGACCTATCATGTCCAGCTAGTATCATGCGATTGTCGATCAAGTCCTGAACGACAAGGAAGGCATTCTTCAAAACACTAAAGTCTTCCACGTCGGGACTTTCGTCGCCAATTTGACCATAAACCTGAGCTAGGGCCGTGCCACCCATACGAGCCTTGCCCCTGCCAAGGTCAACGAACAACAAGTTCGTCTTGCCACCATGCTTTGTGGGGCACTTTAAGTCTGGCGTGACGGTCTTGGTCACGTCTGGACAGGTGACGTAACATGTCAAGGTCAACTCTCCGGGAGCCTTGACCAACTCAGCCCCACACTGGGCCGCCATCGAAAGCGAATCTTTACCCCCGTCGATTCCGGCCCCCAACGCGAGAAGCGAATCACGTAACGCCTCGCACGCATCATACATCTTGGCCCCCTCCCCAGGCAGCTTGGCTGCGTACATCCAATTTCCGGACGCCTTGATATCCTCGATCTTGGATATCTTCGCCCACATCAGGTTTGTCATCGCCTCGGCGACAGTCATTCGCGCCATGGCGGCGGAGTTTACGAGACCCTTGATGGGCTGCTCGCCGCACGCCACGGCGGTACCGGTAATGCCGAAGTGAGTGTGCGCCGTGACGCCGAGGTTGGCGAGGGGGAGCTGGAGCGGCCCTACGCACTGCTGCTGCGCGATCAATCCGGTAACGGACCGATCGACCTTGTGCACGAGGAAGCGCTTCGAGCCCACCGATAACAGACGCAAAACGCGATCCAAGGCGGACCTGACGGTAGTGCCCTCTGGCAGAGTCAAAGGCTCGAGCCTGCTATCTACGTGAGTGTCCGTAAAAGTCTTTTGAGGCATCTTGCCCAAGACCAGCTCAAGCGGTAGGTCGACGGGGGTGCTATCGTCCGAGGAATCCTTAACGACCACCCTTCCATCCCCTGTCACGACACCTAAGATCCGAATGGGACAGTTCTCGCGCTCGGCGATTTCTTTGAAGATGGTCTCCGACGACGGGCGTATGAGCAGGGCGTTGTTCTCTTGGTATTCAGCTCCCCAAATTTCTAGGACTGAGAGGGTGTTATCGCCGACGTAAACCTAAGGAACAAAGCACAATGCCATGCATTTCACTTATCAGCAAACAGTGCACGGCGAGAAATCACCACAAAACATGTCCCCCAGTCGCAACAACATACCTTCCTGATGTCATACTCCGCACCCGCCGGCTCAACGATCTCCTTCAGCACGTTGCCGTTCCCGCCCGCGCCCTGATCGTGGACGCTAACGATGGGATTGTCGTCGCCGAGGTCGCAACACGCCCTCATCAGACGATTCATCCTATTTTCCATCTCGGCGTCCCCCCGTTGGACGGCGTCGAAGTCCAGCGCGGCGTTCTCGCTCGACTGCACGCGACTGCTCGCGGCGCCGCCCCCGATGCCGATGCGATACGCAGGACCGCCGACCTTGACCACGAGCATGCCCCGTTCCGGCTCCCCCTTGTCCGTGTGCCGTCCGTCGAGCGCGCCGACCCCGGCGGTGAACATTATCGGCTTGACCCACTCGAACCTCTCCCCCCCCGGCAGGCGCATGCCGAAGCTGCGCGTGAAGCCGTGTATCACCGGCTCGCCGAACTTGTTCCCGTAATCGCTCGCGCCGTCGCTCGCGCCAACCTCGATGTCGAGGGGGGACGCGAGGTTCGACGGATAGTCGAACGTCCCGTCCTCCCACGGGAGGTCGTATCCTGGCACGCGGAGGTTCCCGACGCAGTACGCGCATATCCCCGCTACCGCGTACGCGCCCCGTCCGGTGGCCATCACGTCCCGCAGCCTACCCCCGGTGCCGGTCTCCGCGCCTGGGAAGGGGGCGACGGCGCTCGGGAAGTTGTG
This sequence comes from Stephanodiscus triporus, assembly GCA_036939755.1. Classification (NCBI taxonomy): domain Eukaryota; phylum Bacillariophyta; class Thalassiosirophyceae; order Thalassiosirales; family Thalassiosiraceae; genus Stephanodiscus; species Stephanodiscus triporus. The sequence goes on from JALLAZ010000103.1 coordinate 18,002, forward strand.
CGTCTCGGCCGTTAGGATCGGGTGCAACGTCTTCCTCTCCACCACCATCCTCCCCGCGCCCGTCACCGTCGTCGGCGAGAGGGCGTCGACCTCGTAACCGCGTATGCTGCTGCTGTTGTCGTGGAACGCGATGACGGAATTGTTCGGCACGCCCTTGGGCAGGGTGGCCTTGACCATCTGGAAAAGCGTGTCTGATTTCTCGATCCCGTCGATTATCATTTTTCCGGAGAAGTACCAGTGGCGGGAGTGCTCAGAGTTCGATTGGCCCATGTCGAAGCACTCCACGTCGGTGGGATCCCGTCCCAACTTTTCCTGAGACGTGGGGGGGGAAGGGGCGCGGGCGATGGAAAGTTCGATGAGGACAGGGAAAGTACGATTAAATGGGAATCGCCGCGAGGCCGAGAGGATCCAAAACATCACGGTGGAACGCAGTGGTCACTTCCCCCTTCCCCCCCCCCCCCCCCCCCCCCCCCCCCCCATCGCACCTCACCTTGAACATGTGCGTGTAAAAGTCCAAATCGAAGTCGTCGAATCCCAATCCCCTCTCGTCGTTGATCCTAACGAGCGCCTCCCTCCCCTCGTCCATGATCGGGACCCTGACCACCGGCCTAACGATCGCGCCGCTCTCGAACGTGGTTATCGGCAGTACGTACTCCTCCTCCGTCATCCGATCGTGTAGCATCCCCTTGATCGACGACAGTATCGCGTCGGACACGACCCCCCTTGACGAGAACGACACGCGGTACCTCCTCGATCGCTCGAGCCTCCCGATCGACGACAGACCGCACGCCGCGCAGATGGAGGTCGCGTTCGACGAGAACGCGGACGTGAACGCCATGCGCGGCCCGAACTCGAATACGACGTAGCTCACGACGAGGCATCCGGGGCCGTGGCCCACGTCGAAGGCGCTCCGCTCGAAGCGCAGGCCGTCTGGGTCGAACGTCTCCCGCAGGAGCCACTCGAGACGCGCGGTCGATTCGTCGTCGAGGTATCCGTCCTCGGAGTCGACCTGCACGTTGAAGCACGACTCGGTCTCGACGGACACGACATCGGGGACGACGACGCCCCCCTCGTCGTCGTCGTCGTGGGCGTCGGACGGCGGTTGTTGTAGTTGGGATAGCTGCTCCCTGATGGACGCGAGGAGGGAGTGAGGCGTTTCGGTCTTGCGATAGTAGTGGAGGATCTTCATGGTTGCGCTATTTTTTTGGTACAGATATGTAGTTTTTTCGTTTCCGTCTTGTTGCCTTTTGGCGGATCCGGGCTCAATGCTAGCTTTTGAATGATGGAGCGCGTGATGGTTTCGAGGTCGCCATGAATGGTACCATAGAGAGGGGGGTGGGGGAGGTTCGACGCGACGGTCGACAGACTAGGTATCTAGAGGCGGTGAGGTGCATGCAGGGTTGCGGAGGTTTGTGTGGTGGTTGTCGTCTCCAATTTGGCGCGCGATTGCCCAAGAAACGCTCCCGCCAATTTTGACTGGGTGAGAAGCCGAATCTTCCGCCCGGACGGATAGCATGCGGAGAGTCAAACGCGCACCTCAAAAAAATCATCACGACCCGAGGCGAGGAGGTCATAAAATCCATCCCAGCAGGAGTCCATTCAGAAAAAAAGTCAAACTTAACCATGTCGAATCATGCCCTCATCGCACCCCAGTTCGTCGCCGCCGGCCCAACCACGCTTGTATTGAAGGAGAAGAAGGGTTTATCTCTGAGCGGTAGGTGACATTAACTTTCGGTTCGCGCATCAACTATTCGAATTCGGTTGCAGTTATTTAAGAGCTAAGAGCTCATCATACACACATTCACATTCCGCCTTCCGGCAATCTTTCGTATCAACATTCATTCGTCAATCATCAAATAATACAACAGGCGATTCGGGTAAAATTAATGACGCCAACGGAAACCTGATGTTCAAGATCGATGCCAACCTCTTGACCATATCGGAGCGACGTACCCTCGAAGACGCGAGTGGCACAAAGATCGGGACTGTTCGCGTGAAGAAGACGCCCGGCCTTCACATGACGTATTACCTGGGCACCATGAGCGACGACAAGAAGTGCGCCGTCAAGATGAAGGGGTGAGCGAGGAAAATGAGATGAATCAGTGCGACGATATGGAAACTGATGGCTATTTGTTTGTTTGACCTATTTTTGCCGGAGAAATTCGTTATCGACCATTGACTTTTGCCATCTGCTTCGTTTTTTCCCCCAACTCGCTCCCTCATTTCTCCTTCTCTGCCGCGCATCCTCGCGACATGCCGTCACCACCGAATCATAGGTTGATGAACCCGACGAAGTGCGATGCCGACATTTACCACGGCGACACCGTCATCGGAGAGGCAAGCGGTAACTGGAGGGCGAAGTCTTTCACGATTTCTCTCGGTGGGAGGCAGGCCGCCAAGGTCAGCCGAAAGACGGGACTGATGGGTCGCGTCCTCGACGCTGACTCCTACATCATCGAGATCGAGGGAGGTGTCGATGTCGCATTCATGTCCATGGTTGTGATTGCTCTCGATGAGATGTACCATGATAAAGAGTGAAAATAAAGATGATGTATGACTGGCGTGCGGCTGGCTTCTTTTCTATTGTCTAGGGAAAAGGATCGATGCTCGACACCAATGGAATTGTGATAGCGTCGCGATTTTGGGCAATGGAGGATCTATGATATGAACAATGTCACATTCATAGTTACAGATTGATTGCGTCATGAAAATTTCAATAGTTATTTAGCCAACATGATATAACATATCATTGAGGAGCACACAAAGCAAAAAAGAATGGAAGGACGAATTATCGGCCTTCTTCCTCTATCTTATCATTGCCTTGAGCAGGTTATCTTCTGATAATGAGCCATTTCATACCCTTCCTTTGTGCCAATATGAACATTGGTCCGATCAGTCCGTTACTCAAAATCTCATCACCGTCAGCAAATACAGATCTCTGTCTTGACTTTCTGCATGACCGCGATGATGACGATGGCGACATTATGGCGACGACAACCACGGCGACGATGAGGAAGATGATGGCGGCAGTTCAGGTCAGAGAACACAGTCAATTATTGATGAAGAGAAGATACGATTGGACAATGATAAAACTGTTCAGGTTTGTTATTTGTGATGTAATACATACAGCCAGCATCGGTCACATCCTCCACTAGTACCATACCGATTACTTAATACTCACGATAGGAGGAGGCTCGTCACAACCCATCTCCTCGTCGAAATTGTTATCTTTCTCATCGACGTCACTAGCTGTTCTAGTCGTTTTACTGGTAGCACTATCCTTCTTCTCAGGGATGGTAAAACTAATAGATAGTCCAATAATCTCAAATATAATCACGCCGATCCATCCCAAACGGATATTCCCAGTGGTTTCATTCAATACAGCAAATAAAAGGGGAGGCACCCACGAAAGTATAACACTGCAAAATGTATTCAATCCCCAGAGCTCGACAACCTTCTCTTCCGGCACTAGGGTAACAAAGTATCCGTTGCTAGAGGGATAATACCACCCGAAACTAACACCGAACAACACACTGAACAAAAAAGACATGTTGGCGTGTTGAGGACTATGGATCGTACCGATCATGATTGGCGTCACGATGAGTGTGTAAGCAATGCAGCCTACGTAACTTCGCTTGTGACCAACCTTTCGTGCGAGCGTTCTGTGCAGGATGATGCCGATGGGGTTAGTCACTAGATTGAGCACGATAAAAATGGTGATTTGAGTAGCAGACATTTGAATCTTGTGTGTGCGCGCGCGAGGGCGAAACAGAGAGAGGGAGAGGGAAGAGAGAAGGGTGACAATGTTATTAAATGATAAAATATTATATTGAAGGAAAATTTACACTCAACTCACCTGCTCGGACAGATACGAGATGGCTAGGTTCGTAAAAGAGGATATGCTGGCCTCCACGAAGATGCTGCCAAGTAAGAAACGTGAGGCGCCTGGATCCGTCTTCCACAATGTTGTCATGGTCGCCTTGAATTCCCTGATACCGGCAAGGTAGAGGTTGACATCCGTGCCATCAGCCTTCTTATCCAAGATCTTGACGGCCTTTACGGGCATATAACGCTTGTAGGCGAGGAAGAGCGAAGTTCCACCCACGGAAGTTGCCAGTGCTTGGGAAAAACGCGCGACAGAGACGGAATCCCACCCGGACCCGAACTGCACTGCGCCCACCACGATAAAGAAGCTGACCATGCCAAACACTTCCCACACACGCCCACTTGCCGTAACACCGTGCAAATCATGATCGGTTGGCGCCGAGACGTAGCTCCAAACTACCATACTATTCGCCATAAACGTTGCGCTGGCAACGACGCCGTGCAGTATCACTAGGGCGAACCACGTCTGCTGGAAGATGAAAATTTGAAGGAAATTCGTAAAGGTTAAGATCAACGCGCTAACTTTCCCAAATGCCAGCCGGTGGTCCGTGAAATCCACCACCGCGCCGATGTATGGCATTACGCAGCTGGTTGCTACTCCGCCAATAGTTGCCATAAATGCCAACATGCTCGAGGGTTGCATCCCGTACACTTCATTGCCGCAATTAGTGTACGATCCATTGGCATTCTGTGGACATCCGGCTTGATGATTGGCGAGCTGCAGTACCCCCAGAGATAGAAACATGAAGGATATGAATAGCATGGCTCGGCCAAATTGATTGAGGTAGAATGCCTGGTTGACTTTGATAGAGGAATTGTAGAGGAAGAATTGTTTGATGCCATGACAACATGATGTGCTTCCATCAGCAACGATGCAGCCACCACCGTCGTCGTTGCCGCCAGTGGAGGAGGATCCATCGCCATCGGTCGCCTTTTGGACGACGACAGGGACAATGTGTTCCTCTTCACTATGTAGGATGGTCATGATGATTATCTAATTCCTTGAGTTGTTCTGTTTTTATATTGCTGGCATGGCCGGCAGATGGCGTGAAACGTCTTGGATTCGTTGTTCGTGTGCAGCTTTTATCTCGCTCTTTTTTGAATATTTGTAGTATTACATGAACGTAGGACTTCGTATATCTACCGTAGAATACGCGGTTTCATTGCTACAGAAAATTTACCCCTACTTACGTACGATTCACTCAAAATTCACTCAAACTTGAATCTTGACCAGAAGATATTCTACCACCCTCTAAACTACCAGTGAGGTCATACGGCTATTTTGGTGTAGTGTGTAATTTTTTCAGGTGTGGCTTGCAGGCAGTGTTTGGCGCCGTATTGGGGCCCGAGGGGCGCATCTATTAGAGATCTATTGCTTA
>JALLAZ010000104.1:0-24235 GCA_036939755.1 Stephanodiscus triporus
GCTCACAATCGAGTCAGTCTCTCCCCCGGCCCTGGTCTCCCGGCAGCCGGCGGCCTCGGCTCCGACAATGATTGTGCTTCTGCCGGCATGGCCGATGGCTTGGTGGACCATAATATGGTCCCCCCCCTCCCTCTCACCGCCTCAGATGCCTCCAGTGATGCTCCGCTTGTCATCTCATCTGATGGCATTACCCTCTCAGCAGAACTTGCCGGGATGGACGAGTCTCACTTCCGTTCTTTCTTCGACAATGGTGTGCAATGTCGCTGTGCCTCTGGTGATGGATGCAGTAGTGAGTATGCCGTTTCTGGATCGACGCACTGCTGTGGATGCTGTGGCCTCAAAATTCACTCGATTTTGGTTTGCAACGGCCATTTATTTGGTAGCTGGCTGGCTAACTAGAGCGGATGGTTTCATTCCGGCTATGCTCCCACCTTACGGAAAAGCAAAGTATGATCAGTACCTGGGCGATTTCTCTTCTTCAGACGTTGTGATTTGCCACTCTTGCCAAGTAAAGATGGATAAGGAGTTGAATCTCCCCAAACCAAGGGCAGAGGATGATGAGGAGGGTGGTACCCAGACGACGACGGTGAGGACAACGTCACCGGGCAAACAAAGTGCTGCCATCGACTGGCAGCATGTCATTCCAACTCTTAGCTGGAAATCACTGAAGTTATCCGCTGGGGACTCCAATCAAGTACAGAAGGGGAATCGACAGACAGCAAAGGAGTTGACGAGGCTCGAGGGCATCGAAGTGGCCGATGGGCGTGTCGAGGCTACGAAAAATATCAACCTAGACACTCTTCGTAAAATTGGGGGCAAGATTGGATTGGGGCAGACCCGAGGCAAGCCCAAAAAACAAGTATGCGATCTTCTAGTTGCTTTTTACGGAAATAAGGAGATTGAGGAGAGGACCGGAGTAGCATCTTTGCCTTCAGGACAGAGCATCACGTGGAATGTACCACGGTACCTAAATGTCATGTTCAGTGATGACTTTGCGCACCGGTTTGCTACTCGCGGAAAAGCACTCGACAAGGACCAGCTGGATAGTGGCATTATGGTTGATCAGGCTCTCTTCACAGATTTTATTGCTGCGTATAATGACAACACTATTCGCACATACGGCAATCTGGCCCATCAGTCTCTCGGCTTGCCGCCGTCGATCCATGATCCAGCGCTGTTCCGTCCTGTCGAAGGTGATCCTGCCACAACGTGGAAGAGTGCAAGAGATAGGTTTAAGCTCCTTGGTGGTGAGTACGAGAAGTCGCTCAGAATGTGGACCCAGTCAGGCACTCACTGCGACTACGAGGATTTGGATAACATCAATCCCGATCCCGCAACATGTACATCGCCATGCATGATATACATGCATTACTTCATGAGAGCCCACCCGCAGCTTCTAGAGGTGTGCACGTCCTTGCTTCCGGCTGATGTAGCCAGCCAATCGAATATTAGCGGATGCAACATTCGAAGGGGAGCAGCTCCAAGGAATAAGAGCAATGGTGGGAGGTCCGGTCCTGGGAATGGGAGTAAGAAGAACAAGGTGGGATCGGATATAGCAATTGCTGCTCTTGATTCCATTGCATCAAAGAATAGTGCAAAGGTGCAGAATATTTTGATGGAAACTGAGCGGGTGCTTCGTTCGGATATCAGTGATGAAAATACGAAAAAGCGAAGACTACTAAGCCAGATTGTAACTCATTGTGGATGTAAGAAGGTGGCAACAGAGAGGATGAATAAGGTCAAAGCAAAGATGCTGAAGGACACGGAGACAACCACTGAGGAAGTGAGTGTTTTCGACACCAGTGACAATGAGCCCGATTCTCAGGAGTCAATCATTGGTGAATATTTTGAGACAGTGGAAACTCTTATCAAATTGAAGGAACGCCGTGTCATTGCTAATAGAAACCTTCAAATCTCATTCGGAAAGGAGAAATAGGATCATGGCTACAATACCTTTGTTTGAAGGCTTATTTTGATTTTGTCCTATTGCGCAACTTACATTGGATGGAGGTTGATGGGATAAGTACCAATAGATTAGATAGCCCATATAATTCAAAATAGAGATATTCGTAATACATGCCATTCAATCATTATTACGACGCTTATTATGGTGTGGTCTCTGAATAGACCGCGTTATAATCTCAGAAACCATAGATAGCCGACGAGTATTGTCAGGAAGAAGAGAAGTATAGCAAGGGAGTGGCATGGTCGACTCGGGACTCTCTGGAAAGTCATCATCGGCTGAGGCAGTTGGCAAGTATCCAAACGCATTAGTCATATTTCCCCCATCATTGATTGGCACAATACCAAAGCATTCCAGCTCAACTACTTTGTCATCAATATGACCAACCCATCCGCTACTGTCATTATCCAACTGCTGCATTCGAATGCAAAAATTATGTAATCTTGCACATGCCCTAATAATCCTCGCATTTTTTGCGGAAGAATAGTTCAACGGTCTCCGCAAAATTCTCCACTTTGTTGTAAGAAGACCAAAGGCCATCTCTATCCGAACTCTCAACTGGGATAGATAAAAATTGTATGTTCTATGCTCTTCGACACTTTTTTCAGCCCCGCTGAATGGAATCAAAATCCGACGAGAGAGAGAGTATGCGTTGTCTCCACCAATAAAAAATTCTGGTGGCAATTTCTGCAGCCATTCAATAAGAAGGTCACACCGAAGGATTGACCTCGCATCATTTACCTTGCCGGGAGCAGCCACTCCCAAAAATAGAAATATCAAGTCTGGATCACAGATCGCCTGTACGTTCAATCCATAGCATTGATAATGGCCACTGAAGTAGTCAACCTGATTAGGTACATCGCATGGCATTTCAGTACGAGGTAGCCAGCCATCGATGGCTCCAATGAATCCATTCATCAAATTATACGCCGATGACACTCTGGACCACTTACCAGCAAGGTCGTCCAGGTCATTCTTATTGGATGGGTCTGGAAGCTCAATCTGTAACTCCCTGCACTGTGAGTTATGGTCTATTGCATCAAGAAACATGTCAACTACTCGCTTACAGGACAAAATGGACATGCCGTAAAGGTCGGCAATGTCAGCAACCTTGCTATCGAGACCCAAGAAGCGCAATCCACATGCCATAACCAACTCTGGGAATATTGGAGACTGTCCCTGTGTTGAGGACATGGATCTCTTGAAATCAACTGAAATACAATCTTTAATGGCATCCCGTAAATATTCGAAATGATGATATGACATGCGAAAGCGTGATTCGAATCCATCAGTGTTCTGCAACATTGCCAAATGTGCATCCCAGTCTATTCTCTCATGGGGGAATTTCACCTTTCTAATGCGTCTGCCTGATTGAAAGTATCTCTCGATAGCAAAAAGATCGTCAACATCCTCATCTTCCATGGCCTGTATGATATTGTAGCAGTTGAACCCTGCAAAGAAGTCATGCAGGTCATCCTCCACCTTGTCATTGTCATCCTCATCCTCTGCTGTCTCGTTCCGCATTCTAAATCGTAGAGTAGCGGGTGGGGGGGCGACATTGATGACGGGGGGGGTGATGGTATACCGGCAACTGCGGAGTCAGCAGAGCCACCCTCGGAACTTGGAGTAGCAACGGATCCATCCAAGACATAATCCCCAAGACGATTCAGAGCCAACTCGAACCCCGCAGCTTGTAGACGACCCAAGGCGTCCGCACCGGCATCATCAGAGCAACTATCCATTCGGCTCTGATACATGTCATCATCTTCGCCTTGGCGACGAAGTAGAAATCTAGAGGCCAGGTTGAAGTCTTCGCGGGACCACATATCTGTTGCGATGGCGGCGGACGGCGATGACGGTAGGGGGGGTGTGAGGACGACGCGGTGGAGAAAAAAATGGCAATTCACGCAATTGCATTGAGGGCAGGGTGGTCTGTGGCTAGAAGGGGCTCGGCGACCGGTGCTGGGATCCTCGGAACAGTACCAACACTCCGCGCCGTCGCCCTCACGTTGTGAGTATAATATACTCACCAAATACACCGCCCCCTTCCCCCCTTCGTACAGCCGCTTGCGTTGGGTGGGAGGTCGATGTCAATAAAGGCGGCGGCAGCGGACGACGACGACGACGGCGGCGACAGTAGCAGCGGCGGCGGCGGACGACGACGGCGGAGTATTTTTCCTAAAATCTCAGCGGGGTGCGTCGCTGAATAAATATAAATACAGCGACGGCAACGGCAGGGAAGCAGCGCCGAAGGGGGCATATCGTTGGTGGGTTCAAGAGGGAGCGTTGTGTCGAAGGGCGGCGCCTCCGGGCGATGGGTGGCGGTGGCGGAGGCGGCGGCGGCGGCGGCGGCGGCGGCGGCGGCGGGGGATGACCGGGCTAGTACATAGAGACTGAGGGAGGGCGACGAAGTTGCATTGGGGGAGGCGTGGAGTTTTTTGGGCTGATAACCTTGAAAGCGTCCTGTCCTGCGTCCTGCGTCCGTGGAAAGTGAATTTTGAAGCCCAAAGGACGCTCGATAATCACCCCCCTTAGGCTCTAGCTAGATAGGCCTTGCAACCATAAAATATCTTAGTAGGCCACCAGGTCGCGGTTCAATTTGATGGTGGTAAATTCGGGTCAAACGTACTTTCAGTATCTTTTCTTTGTAGGAATTTGGTATCTTTTTGACGCAGACACACCATAAATTGTTCCCAACCGCCGAGATGCATGATGATGTGACCAAAGTCAAGACCGCGAGGGAGTGCTCCCTCCGATGGGCCCGACTCATCGAGGCGGCGCGCGTGGGGTCGGACTTGCGAGAAGGATCGCGGCGGTCGCACGACGACGACGACGACGACGACGACGACGACGACGATCCGTTCGATTGCACCGACCTGATCGTGCCACCGTCGCACGAGCTCGTGAACGTCGAGGTCGAGGACGGGGTACGCCGATGGAGGGATCTTGCGTCTCGCGTCATCGTCGATGACGACGGCGAGGACGGAGGAGACGAGGAGGAGGTGGAGGATGGGAGGGAGGGGGCGGCGACGTCGAGGCGGCGCGATCGCGACCTCCTCCTGGACGCGACCGAGGGGGGGGATCAGCGGAGGCAAAGGCTGATGCCGATCAATTTCGACTACGCCTGCAGGAGGGAAGGCGGGAGAAGGAAAGACGACGACGACGGAAGAGGAAGAGGAGGAGGAAGAGAGTCGTCCTCGCAAGAGGAGGAGGAGGAGGAGGAGGACGGGGCCGACGGACGACGGCGGCATCGTCGTCGTCAACGTCCACGGGTGATTTCTCTGCTGGACCCGACGCGAACTCTGGATTACGAGGAGGAGCTATGGCGCTCCGTCTTTCGGCCCGTGAGGACCTCGGAAGAGCTGGAGGAAGCGTACGCCCTCGGCGGCGTGAACGCCACGGCGAGGAATACCATCGACGATTGCGGCGGACCCATGACGAACGACGTCCCCCCACTCGGATGTCGGCACACGCTCGACGTCAAGCGCAATCTCGGGGGATGGTTCGCGAAGTACAGTCGGATGGACGCCCACTCGCTCGGACGGCTGCGCGTCCGGGATCGACATTCCGATCCTCCCCCCTCGTCCGCCTCTGTCGTCGCTCGCTCGGGCGACGTCGGCGACGCGTACGTGCGGTTCGAGATCCTAAGACACTCGCAGAACCTGAAGCGCGGATCCGGGGTGGACTGCAATCGACTCGAGGTGGAGTTGCACGGCGGGCAACGCACGCTGTTGGACTTGCATCGCTTGATGGTGGAATTCGCGTTGGACAAGGAGGTCGGCGGTGGCGGCGGTGGCGGCGGCAGTATCGGACCATACGAAGAAGAAGTGAGGGGGAGGGAGGAGGGGTGTGCCCATGCCGCAACTCCTACCCTCTCTCTCGACGGTTCCGATGACATTGTGAGCGGCGTATTCTTCATCGAGAATGCTTTCTACACTTGCGGAGAGGTCGGAGGACACGTCGCAGAGTCGATACTTCGTTGGTTGGATTGTGAGAAGGAGCCTGCCGATAAGCCCGTAATTGCGGATGGCGGGGGGCCATCACTCTCGCCAACGGCAGGCAAACCCACGCCGTCGTCGCAACGACGACGACGATTTCTTGGATTGGCGCCGCTCTCTTGGCCGTCCTCCCGCACGAAGATCGTCCCAATGTCTGAGACGAAGTTGGATGACCTCCCCCTCCGATTGGGTGTGCGATATTTTCACATGTTCGCTCCGCCGCCGACACCGTCGTCGTTGCGTCTCCTCCTCGAACGACAGCACGGCGGTGACGCGACCGGTGAGAACTACTCGTCATGGAGCCTCGCGTACGAGTCTGCAGTGTTCGTGACGGGAATTCGCACGCTCAATGTCGATCGCGAAGCATTCAAGAAGAAGAGAAGGGTCGGGACTAATGACCAATCCACGATCGAGGACAACGAGGAGGAGGATAAGGCGCTATCAGAGGACAAGGCTCCAATTCTAATTCACGATACATGGGCGCCGCAGAGGCACATCTGTCTCGCTTGCAATCATTCTCCGGCGTCGGTGGTGACGGTGAACGACGAACTCACAGATGCGGCCCCGCCGGGCTTGGACCCTACAACGAACAAGGTTCAACTTCAGGGCGTGCCGATGTGCTCATCCTGCTATCGAGCACTTCATTACCATCAACAACGACCGAGCGACGAAGAAGATATGGTTGGTGGGGGGTATGATGAAGACGCGGACGATCGCTACCTACCATCGCTGAAATTGCGTCCGAGCAAACACGGGCAGGCTAGTCTCGTTTTTCCAATCGAAGAATATCAGAGACTGGTAACGGTGACATCCCTGGAAGACGTTCCGAAAAGTTCTGCATTTTGAGAGAAGGCGCTGCACCTTGTCTCCTCCAGGGTTAATGGGCATAATTGCACATTAAGTATAAATTTTGCCATACCGGAACAACTTTTTCTGAGTCTTCTTAAGTCGAAACAATATTGACGTCTCCAACCATGTTGGGAGGAGTCCCACCTGACAACCCGTTGCAATTTGCCACTTTGTCAGCGGACTAACCTGGCAGATTTCTTGTGTACAGAAGAGACAACTGAATAATCATCGTTTTATCTTTTATCGAACTGTTCATCTGCCAGGGCTGTTCAATCCCACTGATAAATAACTATCATTCATCAACACCAGCATCCCCAAATAGCTGCGCAACTTCAGATATACCATAGGTATGACCATCGCTATCACCAGGTATGTCCGTTTTTTTCGGTTTATCTAGAGATAAATGGATTGGCTTTGGCGGACTATGATACCTTAGTCCCAGCTTCTTCGTTACTTCCAAGCTAAAGCTGGCGAGATCGGCTTGAGATTGCTTGATCGGACCGATATTTTGCCACATCTCTCTGTGCGTGGCGTCGATGACATACTCAATGAAGTTGAGTTCCATCTCGACCCTCGTGGAGCGGAATGCGTTCAGCTGCACCCACTGTGGGATGCGTGCGGCAGGGGTGGGGGTGAGGGGATTATGAGGAAGGAATAATGTAAGACTCGGAAAAAGACTCTCAGGGCACAAGACTCACCTCTCTTGGCCGCGCCTTGATAAAGTTTTCAATGGCGGTTTGAAACACTTTTATCATCTGAAAGGGAGCATCAGCGCCGAACTTCATGTACACACAGACACTGGCTTTCGGGCTTCTCCTGCATTAATAAACGGGAAAACAAATTAGACAGTTGCGAGAGAGACCACACTGCTTTTCTTGTGTTTATAAAAAATACTCACTTCGCATTGATAATCCTCAATCTGGCCAATGAACCATTTTGATAAGTGGCAACTTCGTTGGTTGAGGCAAACCTGACCGTTGTAGTGAAGACTGTCACCTTTTCAACAAACCACATGCTTGACCCACCTGAGTTGGTGTCTTTGGCGGGATTCGAGAGACCAATTTTATCTCCGATGTCATAGGGTCGACGAACAAAGATCAGAAGTATTCCCTCAAAGTATTTACTTGATGCGGGGCCAAACATAAACGAAAAGCTGAAGAAGAAAGCAAAGACAGAACCTATCGGCCCCCATTGTCTGTAGCCGAGAATTACGAGGACGAGAAGAATCTGTACAATGTAGAAAAACACGTTGATGATCATTGCAAACACGTCGTCGATGGAGCTAGAGTTGGCCAAGCTTGCACGAAATAGACGAAGGTCTTTGTACACGTCGTCAATACTGCTGACAAAGTCCAACTTAGTCAAAAATCCTTGCCGGTCCGGTCGGAATAATTTGATGAGCGCCTTGGCCTTATCACGCATCAGCTGCCGATTTCCGTCATAGCAGATCTCGGACAGTGTTTCAAACGGAAGAAGGATTTGATTGGGGGTTGTTTTCTGCAGTGTTTCGTACAGTCGTTCTGAGCTCTCTACGCACGTTGCTCTTGTCTGCGCCAAGCCGAACGCAGGGGTGAATGGATAAGTGTCGTCCATCGCTGCTATCGCTTGCCTGAATTGAAGAATATCAGTAATTGATACTGCACGATTAATATGCGGTGGGCAATCGTTGAGGTTGGCACGCATCTAAAATCGCGACTAGAGTCAATCCAAACGCTCACCTTTCGACTTCGACCTCGATTTGTAGTCGGGCTCTTCCCACTCCTCTAGAAGATTCATGAGATCGTGTCTAGTGCTTGAGTTAATCACTGATGACGACCGTCTTGTTGTCCGTGAGGAGCCAAGTCGACTTGAGAATATCCTACCCCCGGCGTCTAGTATAGTTTGTCCAAAGCCATTACGCATGGTCGGACTTTGGCCGTTGGGGTTCACCACGCCCTCAATAGATGTACTGTTATGTTCACTTTCAGAGTCGGTCGCATCGTTCGCGAATGCAATAGCTTTCATTGGGTACAAGAGACGGTTGCCAATATCGCCAGAGAATATCTGTTGGTCAATTTCTCTGGCAAGTTGGCCAACCTGACTTATGAGCAGCATTTTACCCAATAAGATTTCGAGCTCCGACGAATAGTGTGTGTAAGAACGCCTTCCGAGGAAAGTTGCAAGCCACAATCGCTTAATGGCGGTCGACAAACCGACAAAAAGCATCGCAGACAAGAATCTCAAGTAAAATTCATCGTGCAAAAATGAGCCGGCGGGGTTGCTGCAGCAAACAAGCACATTGTGAGATATAATTGAATGTTCCATTGCTTGCCTCTAGTGTAGCATTCACGCACCTTTCGTTGAACAATCCAATTGTGTCTTGCCAAAACAGCCAGTGTCTTGCAAACTGTTCCAGCGTGGGCGAAACGTTGAGATGGGGGCAACATTATTCTTATGACCTGACTGACAAGCAAAAAAACATCGGCGTATCCGATTCTAACTCACCCTGTGATTACCGAAAAGGCAGCAAAAATCCGCAACCGCCCAAAACGTCAATACGAAGGGCCATCCTCTTGCTTGCACAATCATCAGGGTGGCAAACCAACCAAATATCTTGAAGAAGAGAGGCGTTCTAAGCGCCAGGATGTCGATCGCGATGACCTCCCCCGTCTTTACGCACGCCAATACGAATGCCTGCCGTAAGACGAACAAGACCCACCAGCTCCTTTTGTGGGATTCGTGAGATGATGTGAGATATGCTCGGCATTTACAGAATAAAATTTCGCTTTGCCAATTTGGTATACTTGCCATGAAGCATTGTAGTCTTCCACTCCCGCCACTACCTCTACCACCTCACTGTCCCCCACCATCGGATTGCCCACTCCATAATACAAGATAAAAGCGATGATCAACAACGGGAGCATCACAAAGCAAATACTGTGGGTGGCCATCTCCCAAAACGCGGGGAGCTTTGGCCTTATCAAATCGTGGTAGAATCCCAGTATTTGGAATTTTGACCTTAGTCTGAGGGATGATCGTCGCAACTGCGATTCCCTATGGTTGTGGACAGCATCTATGGCGTCGCGAAGCAACAAAACGCGCCCTTTACCGGCCCCTCCCGTTTCCTCGTCGTGAGACGCATTCCCCTCGCCGATATCGTCATCGTCACCGCCGGCACCGACCTCGGCTGTGAGGTGGTCGCGACGGCGTTCGTCTTCATCATCGGCACGAGAATTTTGCTGGGCCAGGATATCCACGCCTGCGAATAAGTTATCGACCCCCCCGTCCCTCGATAGCATCACGGACGTCGGTTGGTGCCGGTGACCGCCGCCGTGCAACGCGGCGATTTGCGCCAGCTCATCGGCCATGCTCTTGGCGGCGATGGTTTTGGTTTTTCGGTGCCTCAGACCCGTGGTTTCCGTGGGATCTTTCGGGGGGGCAGTGGCATTGTTATCGTTGGACCCTCGCGGGCTCCCGACTATTTGTTCGGTCGGCATTTCGACTACCGCCGCCGCAGCTGCAGCGGAGGCTGCTGCCACGTCAATGCTTAAATCCACCCCCCAAACATCCTCGACCAATTTTGGATCTTGCTCTTCCGGCAACGTCCCGTCAATACGGCCCTGCGCGTCGTATTCGGGTATCCATGCAGAATCTTCAAATATCAACTCGCCCCTCTGGCGACTGTACATGCTCGACTTGGGACTGTGCTCGAATTCGACAGTCGTCAGGGCCGACACGTCCCTCGCGAGGCCGGGCGGTGAAATCGAGTCGGGCGGCAAATCCGCGGGATCGATTCCGGTCTGTGCCGCGACGGCATTGCGTTCGCCCGATCCCCCGTCGCGACTATTGCCTGTGCCGGCATCGCTTGCCGTCGCGTTGCGCGCGTTCGTCGCCTCCATCGACTCGATGGCATTGAGGCCGGCATCGCTCATCTTTATGTTGTGGGCGTGCAACGCCTCTAGGATCACCAGATCGACCTCGTCCCCGAATTGGCTCACCTGCGCGACGTGCCTTTTCTTCGACAGGGACACTTCCGATTTGCGCTCCCGGACCACCTCCCAGAGATTCCTCATCGGGACGGTTTCCGATCGGGGAGGAGACGCGCCCGGCGACGTCGCCGACGCGAAGAATGCGTCGTTGTCGTGCGCCGCGCCTACTATGCCGTCGTCGTCCGGTAGCATCGGCCGGGTGCGGTCGCCCGTCGCCTCTCGATCGCCAACGTCCACGTCGACGCCTCGATCGTCGTCGTCGTCGAAGAGGATGGGCTGCAATATTCCCAAGGTGTCGAACGCCGCCTCCTCCTCGGTCTTGTACCCGTCGTTCTCCTCGCCTCCTCCTCCGCCGCCACCACCGCCGTGCTGGAACGCGACCGGCTCGCACGCCCAGCTCACGCCCCGCCTGTGCACCGCCGGCAACGGCCTCGCGGGCGGGGCGGCGACGGGGGGGGGAAGGGGGGGGGCGTGCTGCTGCTGCGGCTGCGGCGGCGGGGGCGGAGGTCCCGGAGGCGAATCCCCCTCGCCCTCCGCCGAATCCGGATCCGTCAGGTTCGACAAGAACGACGAATCGCCGGTGCTTAGAACGCGACGGTGGCCCAACGGACCGACCTGCTTCGGGGGCGGGGGTAGGTGTATCGGCACCACGTCGACCACGCCCCCGCCGCCCCCACCCCCGCCGCCGCCGACTCCGCCGCCGCCGATGGCCCAACGGGGCGGCAGGGGCGGACGCTTCGTCTTGTTGTTCCGCCCGCCGCTCGGCGGCGCGACGTTACCGTTGTTGTTCGGCGCATTCCCGAGCGACGACGACGACGTCCCCCCCCCCCTGCCGTGGTGTCCCCCGCCGTCCCCCCGAGAGAACAGGGACGCGGACGACGACGACGCGTAGTAGTAGTGCGGGCCGCCGCCGCCGCCGTCGCCTCCCCCTCCGTCCCCCCCTCCCCCCCCGCCCGATCCTCCCCGGGAGAGCGGGGGCGGACTGAGCGTCGTGATCGCGCCGCTGTGGACGGATTCGGGCGGGGGCGAGCTGGCCTCGCCGCCGCCGCGGTCGTGCGCGTCGTCCGGGCTTATCGTCATGTCGTACGCTCCACCCCCCCCGCCGACGTCGTGGTGGTAGTAGCGGTCGTCGTTCCCGACATCGGAGGCGCGGTCCGTCGCGTCGTGGAACTCGCTCGTGCCCTCGTCGTCGTCGTCGTCGTCGTCGTCGTCGCCGTCGCCGTCGCCGGCGGCCGTCGCGACGGCGCGTCCTCCGTCCCCGCAGCCGCCGCCGCCGTCTTCGTCGTGTTCGGGGGGGGTGGTGTCGTTCGAGAAGGACAGGAACACCCCGAGGAGAGGCGAATCCGCGGGCGTCGTCGACGCGGACGGGGGGGGAGGAGGAGGGACCGCCGCGGCACGACCGCCGAGACGGGGTGGGATGGCGGAGGAGGAGGAGGGGACGTTGTCCGGGGACGAGGACGACGCCATGACGACGGGGGGCGAACGCGACGACGGTCGCGACGATGATCGGGCAGGGACGACGTTGCCGATGAAATCGTCGTCGTCCTCAACCTCGCGATTACGATGATGATCGCGATGATCGTCGTCGGCCGCGCCGCGCGGGACGGTCGACATCGATATATGCTTCGAGGGGGTGGCGGGTGGTGCGTGGTGCTTGGTCAGTAGTTCAGGTGCGCGATGCTCATTGGCCTCGCGGTCTCCCTACCCTCTCGGATTCTATGGGGAAGATCTGGGGGTCCCGCCTGGGGCGGCATTTTTGAAAAGCCAGGATTTTTTTGTTCCGCCATGTTTCGCTCTCTCTCTTGTGTGGTGTTGCCCTGCACGGGAAAATAGGAGTTCCCCGGACCTCCTCTCCTCCACCTCCATTCTCCCCACCCACCGCTGCGCTGGGGGAAAGGCAGCACGCAGCACACCTCTCCCATTGCATTCGCTACTGGCGACTCACAGTCCAACTCCAACTCCCAGCTACTCTCAGGCGCTGCAACTTGCAACTCACATTTTGTGTCAAGATGTATCTTGATGAAATAATCCACCTTAATAAAGGCTTGCGAGATGAGGACTTGCATCACATAATAGAAGTCCTTCAAAAGAATAATGCTCTCAAAGTACTTAGTTTGGTCGACAATAGGATCAACCTCGCCGATGGCAAATTCACTAGCGCACACTCTTCGAGAACTAGATTTAGGAGGGAACAAGATTAGCAGCGAAGGGGTCAAGTATCTGGCTGATGCGCTCAAGGTGAATCAAAACCTCAAAGTTTTGTTGTTGGTAGGGAATTTGATTGGCAACGAGGGTGCAAAACTCTTGGCTGATGCGCTCATAAACAACCAAGCACTCAAATATACAGTTGTCGGCCAATAAAATCGGTGATGAGGGGTCCCAAAGCCTGGCTGCATCTTTCATCGTAAACCACAGTCTTCATGAGATACATCTAGGACATAATAGAATCACCAACAAAGGAGCTGTAAAATTGGCTGGTGCTCTAGAAATCAATTGTGGTATTAAAACGCTTGATTTGGGTGGTAATTACTACAATCACGAAATAATGGGGAGGATTGAGGCAATTCTCAGCAAAACCAGCAGGGGGATGCATACTTATTCTTCAGTGGTAGTCTGGTTGCTCTCTGGAGGAAGCTCTAGAATCTCCCCAAAAGCTGCTTGAAAAATTAATTGCAAGCAAAGATGATGAAATTTCTCGCTTGAAAAACAATCTGGAAAACTCCAAACCTATCATTGACACTATTGATTTGACCAATAAATGAAACCGAACATGTAAATAAGCGATTCCGCACGGAAACCACTGCCGAGACTAACCTTGCCATTCTGAATCAGCAAAATCAAAATCAGAGGCTGGTGCAAATTAAGCAGGAGAAGAATGCCACGGAAATTGCCCTGGAAAATGTACGGGGAGAGGAACAAGCAGCGGAAGCCAATTTAGAAGGAGTAAGGGGGGATCTGGAGGATGCCAATGAACTGGTAGAGCAGCAACTGCTAACAGCGGATATTTGGCAAGGCCGTTTTGATGAACTGAAGAGGTTGGTCGAAGCAGGTCAAGCTGATGGGGCGGCAATTTCTGCCATAAGCAATCGACCCCTGTCAAGCGGGAGATAAAACACACCCTGCAAACTTTGATCTGAGCTTGACCAACCTCACAGTAGAGAGATATAAGTCTATCTGAGATTAGAAGTAGAGGTTCTCCCATTTATTCATCTACATCTCCAAGCATAAGCCGACGCCAGCAAAGTATTTTACCGTAGCGGGCATTCCGTTGCACTTTAGAGAAGGATTTGTCACCACACGTTTTCGTTGCCATTTTACAGTCCCACTATCTCCTCAACTTCATCCTCCGTCACCTCCCTGACGCTCGAATGGACCCAACCGTCGAACACGTCCTCCCTCTCCTTGACCAACGAAGAGCTACCGAGGGGCATTCCGACCAATCCCACGCCACATCCGCTCCTCGCCCATCGGGCGTAATCACCGTCCGCCCTTGAGAAGAGACGCGCCTGACTCCGCCTCTCCCTCTCCATGCATGACTCCATCGTCTCGTTGTCTTCCGCGCCCATATGCAACAGGCGGTTCGACACGCACAGCGCCAGCGGACTGCGTTGTTCCATCTTAGTGACGAGGGAATGCGCTGCATCGGCGACCTCCACGTCCTCCTCGTACCCGACCTTCCCCTCGTATTGGGATTTCGTCGCCGCAATTTCCCGCAAGCGTTCCATCATCCCCCAGACCGTTGGCTCCGCGAACGCGTCGGCGAACGTCGCCGACCAGTTCACTAGGTCGCTCTCAAGCTCGCCGTACATCTGTATCCTTTCCTCCGGCATCGTTATGCTCGGGTCGTTGTCCTTGATGTACAGCCCCGTCTCGTCGTCGAGCATGTCATCCAGGCGGACGCCGTACTCGTCCGCGCCGGCGGCGTCGTACTCGCTCAGGTGCTGGATTAGGTTCGCCACCGCCACGTTACGGAAGTGCACGTTGACGTCCTCGACGCCGTTCCAATCGTCCTCCCTCCCGTACAGACCCGTCGGACGCGGATGCAGGTCCTGGCGCTCGAAGGAGTTCACGTCCATGAGGGCCCTCTCGAGGAGGTTCGTCTTGTACGGCCCGCCCACGTAGTGAGTCGCCAATCCCGTGGCGACCATGTCCCGCGCGTCGGCCTCGTACCCGGCCAGGGCCAGCATCCCCGCTATCGCGCGCGAGTACCTCGCGCTCGGCTGTCGGAATTCCCGCCCGACGCGAGGGAGGAGGTGCGACATCCCGACGGGGTCGAACGCGAGGCCCCTGAGGGGGTTGAGGATCCGGTACGACGTGGAGTGCGTCGCGAGGACGTACGAGCCGAGGAGGAGGGCGTATCCCGAATCCGTGACGAGGCCGTGCGGCAACGCGATGACCGGGACCTTCCCCCCCCTCGCGCCCCGGACGGCGTCCGCGAGCCTCGTCAGGGACGATAGTAGGAGGCCGGCGGCGTCGATGTCCACCCCCCCCCCGTCATCGGCGTACGCGTACCGCGCGTCGTACCCGCACGACACGTACGGCACGCCGAGCCCGTCCCCGAAACGCTCGTGGAGGGCGCCCCTGATCATGTCCGACCGTCCGGCGTACGCCCCCCCCCCCCCCCCCCCCGAGCCCGTCCTCCCGCCGATGATTTCGTCCGCCATGTAGTCCAGATGCCTCCCCGGATCGTCCTCCTCCATGAATCCGGGTAGGACCGTCTCGTTCCCCGTCATGTCGCCGTCCCTCGTCGAGTCCTCGATCGGATTACCGATCAGGACGGAGTTGATCGCGCCGTTCGTCGACATGACCCCGACCCTGTGGGCGAGGCCGTCGATCTCGATCGGATCGAGCGACGATCCGATCAGGAAGACCTTGCGGGACGTGCCGATCGACCTGACGACCGCGTTCGGCCCCCCGCCTCCCCGCCCCCCCGGCGGCGGCGACCGCTCGTCGTCGTCGTGGCGGTAGGGGTGGGTCGATCCGCCGTCGGCGCCGCGCAGCGCGAAGGGATTCTCGCGCACGGACTGCGGAATCGAGAACGCCGATGGGGGGACGTTCGGCAGGATCGACCTCTCCAATTCGTCGTTCAAGGCCGACAGGGCCGTGGGGGATAGGCGGGGGGAGATCTTGGCCGCGACGCGTCGGTAGGCGGCGGTCGTTGACATGTTGTGTGTGTTTTTTCTTCCCCTCCTTTCGAGTGTGCGTGTGTGTGTGTGTGTGTGTGTGTGTATGCGCGTGGGTGGGTGGGTGGTGCTTGACTTGAATACTCCTATTCGTTTTATATATTGCTACTTAAACTAATATCCTGACGGCTACAACATCTTCATGGTCCGCATGTTTGCTCAGCATGGAATGAGATATCAGATATCGTATCCAACACACTCTCATTCTGGCCGAGCAAGCGAGGTAAGGCAGGCTCTCGGTCTGTCCCTCACACCAATCCGGAGCGGAGCCCAACTATTGATTCCTAAGTGCGTACAAGAATCGCCGTTTACGCAACATTTATTTTTTTCCAACGCACCCGAATTTCCACGCTCCCAGCATCCCAGTGTGCCAATCATGTCAACAACTGACAAAAGGAAACAAAAGACAACAACACATCA
Organism: Stephanodiscus triporus; assembly: GCA_036939755.1. Taxonomy (NCBI): domain Eukaryota; phylum Bacillariophyta; class Thalassiosirophyceae; order Thalassiosirales; family Thalassiosiraceae; genus Stephanodiscus; species Stephanodiscus triporus. The sequence continues at coordinate 16,382 of JALLAZ010000104.1, forward strand.
ATTAAGAGAGAGAACTCATCCAAGCGAAAGCCCCTCTCCCGACGCAAATAATACACACTCACATACACCGCCCGATGCCGCCAATGACGGGGAACGACGACCCGATAGACGCCATCGTCGACGAGGTCGGAACAATCGAAGACGTCGTCCCCGCCAAGGTCGACGGCGGCCCGTCGTCGTCGTCGGAGGAAACGAGGAAGGATCACGCCGCCGCCGAGATCATGGCCAACCTCATCAAGCCTCCCCCCCCCCCCGCCGGCGGGGGGGGCGGTCCGACGCGCGCGGCGCCCCCGCCGCCGCCCCCCCTCCCCCCGAAGAAGGACGCGACCTCCGCCGCCGCGACTACGACGAGGCCGACGGCCGCGTCGATCGCGGCGGAGGCCGCGGCGGCGTGGAGGGCCAGGGGGGGGGATGCCGCCTCCTCCGCCTCCGCGGGCGGCAAGAAGAGGAAGGGGACGGGGGCGCCGTCCTCGGAGGTGGCCGCGGCGAAGAAGAACGTCAAGAAGGTCAAGACGCCGCCGGCGTCGTCCGCGACTGCGACGACCCCGACGACCGCCGCGACTGCGACGACCTCGACCGCCGGCGGCGGCGGTCCCGCCGTCGTCGCCCCCTCCTCCTACTCGGCCGGCGTGCCGTCGACCGAGTCGCTGGCGGCATTGAGGCGCGTGGGCGACGTCGAATTCGTCAGGATCTTGGCGTCGGAATTCAAGAGACGGGGGTACTCCGTGGCATTGCAGATCGGGTCGTCGTCGTCGTCGTCGTCGTCCAACGCCTCCTCCTTCTCCGAGGAGGAGGGGGGGGGGGGGGAAGAGGGCGAGGCGTCGTCCAAGAAGTCCAACGGGGCGAAATCCAAGAAGAAGAGGGAGAGGAAGGACGGAACGTCGCCGCTGTCGTTGCCGTCCTTCCCGTTCCATCCGTCCACGGTGTTCGTGACCGAAAAGAACTCCGAGTCGTGGAATGCCATGTTCCAGCGTCTCAGGACGTACCACGACGACAACCGCGGCGCGCTGCCGGTGCTCTACATCCCGCCCGCGACGACTACGACGAGGACGACTACCGCCGCGACCGGCGCCTCCGACGACGGCGACACGGCGGCCGCGGACCGCGATCCTTCCTCCTCCTCCTCCTCCTCCTCCGCGGGGGGGTGCGACGACGGCGGCAATCCCGACCTCGCCCTATACAAATGGACGAGGGCGCAGTCGGTCCTGTGGAAGAGGATGAAGAAGGACAACAGGCACAATCTGTCCCTGGACAGGATCGCGCTGCTGCACTCGCTCGACTTCGATCGCGCCGAGGACATGCAGAAGGACATCAAGGCTCGCGTCCTCCTGAACTCGTCGTCCTCGTCGTCCGCCGCCGCAACCGCCGCCGGCGGCGGCGGCGGGGGGGAGGGGGGGGACGGAATCGGCGGCGACGGAGCCGAGGATGGCGCCGATCACAAGCAGCTCATGATGATGATGGAGATCCAGGGCAAGAACGCGGTGAAGTGGCAGGAGAAGTTCGAGAGTCTCAGAGCTTACAAGGAAATGCACGGAGAGTGAGTTTATATTTGTGTGTGTGTGTGTCGTTTTTTCGAAAGACACCCGGCGACCGCTATTGTTGTATTCGTTTCGGATCCCCCGGAAGCCCTCCTCTTCCTCGCCGGGAATTTTTTTTTTTCGTTTCTCATAATCTCTTTTTTTTCTCTCCCCCCATTACCCCCCCCCCCCCCCCCCCCCCCCCCCCCCCCCCCCCCCCCCCCCTTTTTCCAGCACCAACGTGCCCCGGAGCTACGACGATCGCCTCTCGAAGTGGTGCGCTGTCCAGCGCATGCGATGCAAGGAGTTTATGGCCGGCGATCCCAAGACTCCCATGACCAAGGCGCAGTACCAGGGATTGAAGGAGATCGGGTTCAACATGGAAGACAAGAGGAAGAGGTACGACAGGTCCGTCATCGATAGGAAGTGGGAGGATAAATTGTAAGTCGTTGTTCGTTCGTTCGTTCGTTCGTTCGTCGTCTTTTTGTCGTCCGCGATGACGCGATCATGTGCGCGTTTGGGTCATTTCCCCCCCTCCGGACGACCTTGTCTGACCGCTCTTCCCTCTCCCTCGTTGTATTTCTCTCGGGACAGCAATGAGCTCGTACAGTAGTAAGTTCGATCCGTGGCACTCATGTTTATGCCTTCTCGCTCGTGAGTTTTTACCTTTCATGTCTAAAATGAGGATTTTGCCTTGGTTCGCATTCATGCAGCAAGGAGAAGTATGGCAATTGCGACGTAGCCGTCCGGAAGGGCTTCGAGCAGTACAAACAGTTGGCGAATTGGGCCGGATTGATGAGGGTACGTAGATACGCCCCCGACTTTTTCATCTCTGTTGTCTTGTTTCGACGTGGGGTTAGTACAACATAGGTCCTCAACGACCCGTCGATTTGTTTCTAATTCCAGCGCAAATACAAAGCGAGGATGACAGGCACCAAAGCGGGAAGGACAACAGGTACGTATATTTTTCGACAGCTCCCATTTTTGTGTCCAATAAAATACTCTCCGGCGTTGATTCTAATGTTGAACTGTTCCCCCCCTTTTTTTGTGAAAGGCATCACTGATGAGCAGATAAAGAAATTGTGAGCAAGCTCTTTTGATTTTCGATGTGACCACAATTGCCATGCCACCTCTTTCTTTCTCACGTCATTATTTTCACCTTCCTTCGCTCCTTCAGAGCATCGTGCGGCTTCTCATTTTCCCTCCAGGACGACTTTGATACCCGATTCAAACACCTCCTCGACTATAAGAAGGAATTCGGCCACACCAAGGTACCTGTGTTCTATACCGGTCACAACAACCTCGGTCGATGGGCAAAGCGGATGAGAGACGGGATACGCAATAACGAACCTTGGGTATGTTCCTTCTTCTATCCTCTTGATATCATCGTTTGTCGCATTTCATTCCATCCGTGTTACTTACTTCATTCACACTCGAAATCTTGGTAGATGGACGACATGCGCAAGTCAAGGCTACTGGGCATTGATTTCGACATCGCAGTGAGGCACGTATTCGGCCATAAATCGATCAAAATGAAAAGTTCCGACAACGATTCGATCGACGGCGAAATGGAGGATGCCATGTCTCGTGGATATGCAGGAGGAGAAGAGACAATGGGAGCCTTAGGAGCAACGGCGGCACAACAAATGGATGATAATGATTTCGGTAGGCCGAGCCTACCGCCTCTTCATCAATATCCAAATACGGCGGGTGGCGGTGGTGGTGTGTCTCAATTCTTTTATGGATATTCTCAGGGACAACCATAGTATAATTATCGGCTCTTATGTTTGTGTCGGTGTATCGTATGGGGCGCATCAAGATCATAGTAGTACCATAACATGTTGCTTTCATACAGTTTGATGTTCAGCGACTTGCATCATTTTCATAAAGTCAAATAATATCTTGTGGATTTTGCCATAGTACAGTAAAAAGCTTACAATTTTTTACATCTTACGTTATCTTTTGCGTTCTTCACTAGATAGAAGATTGTCTGCAATGTGGTCAAGTCGGCCTCCGCGAAACCCTGGAAGTGCAGCTAACAACGCCTCTGTTTCGATATATTCAAGTGTATTGCTGCCGTCACGAACATACTGATCTGTTTCGTGAAACAGGGAGTTCGTCCTCTGCACTCTTCGGGCTATGATCCCGTTGGGGTGCGATGCAATCTGATCCTTTGCCCTGCGCCTTGCTTCGCGTTTTTTTGTAATCCAAGCGGCAAAAGATGTTCGTTTTGCTTCTTCGTCGCCATCTCCAATGTATGACGACTTTATTTTCATCGGCTTATCCAAGACAGAAATATCATCATTCCCGTCAGGGAACAATATTTTTGCAACTTTTTCTCCTGGAATGGTTTTGCTGTCGAAAGGCAAACCCGCTATTGGAGCAAGAACATCAAACGCTGCAGCATATCCATCTCGAACAGCCCGGAGTACTTCATCCTTGTCCTGACAAAGAGCTGGTAGCTCTGGCGAACCAGAAGGGAGAGTGATTGGGAGAAGATGCGCTCGCCTCCAATCGGTGTCCGTGAGAGAGTCTGCCATGTCAGTGCCGTAAAGCAATTTCGTTGGAGGAACTTTTACCCCTCGTGAGAAATCATCACCCACAATAGAAGAGTGGTTTCCTCCAATCGCAATACCGCGAGAAAGCCCATCATTCAGCGTCAGCAAATCTTCAATGTATCTATACTGGCTCCCCCCATTAGAAAATAGTTTGGCCACCTGACTCATACCATGCTTCCGAAAGTAAATTGGGGCGACTACCCGCTCATACATGTGTTGCCTTGATTCAACGACGCATCCATCGGGACGGCTTCGAAGAGCTAGAACATGAGTAGCATTTGCCTTCTCGACTGCACTTCGATATGGTATGCTTTCATAACAGAATGCGTCAAAACAAAGATGAGAGCTAATCACTTTTCTTCGAGTCAATTCTCGGCGAGGGAGAAATCTTAAAAGTCGACCTCTTTGTTCGACGAACTGCCTATTCTTAGAACGAATGAGCTGTATCGGAGGACCGGCGACTCCTGGAACTAACATACTTGCTTCTAAACAAGGAAAAATCCCGTTCTTCCCTCCGCCATCAATACGGCCTGTTGGATCATAATGCTTCTCTTCGTGTGGGCGACTGAGTTTTCGTATACTGTGCCGTTTGGAAAAGCCGTACATCGCAGTGGTACCCGAAGGCAGCGATTCGGCTTCCACGACATCTTTCATCGGTCGAGACAATTCTTGTGTGAAAAATGCATTGCGTGCAGCAGAGAACAGCGTGTAAGGAACGAACTTGAAAATCGTCCAAATCCGACTAAACCAACTACCTCTGTCCTCGTTCGTTATTGGCTTGGCATCGTCTTGCTGGACTGATCCAAAGAAGTCCCCATCCTTCGAATTGAATGCAACTGTCACGTCATTGCAACGATCATGATCAATGGCGGAAAATGTTGACAAAGCAGTACAGGGAAAATCTCTTACCTGTTTCCATCGTTCCTTTTCCTCCGTTGTTGACAGTCGAGGCAATTACATAAAGAGGTTGTCGTTTATCATTGGCGCGGAAAGCATCCAAATCAAATGGTCTTAGCCCATGCGTCTCATCCATCACACCGTCGAGAACATAACTGAAGAAGGAACACGATGAGAGTCAATAGTACGAGCAAAATGATACAAGCAACTGATGAGATTGAGTGTTGACACTCACGTTATGTTCATTCCTGGCCTACGTCTCAGGTATTGACGCATAGAAGAAGCAATATCAATTGCAGATAGCGCTGGACGAAGGGCACGGCCCAAACGTCGCACTCCAGAAGAAAGAGGTTTGGAGACGTACGATTTCGCGACACCAAATGTGTTCGAGAGAATATAATTCACTGACTCCAGCACAACTCCATCATAATGATCGTCAGACCAACGACGAGCACGACGAGACAACGCATCAGTTGATTGTTCTCTCTTGTTTGTTCCCATTGCCAATTCTATGCTTGAGATGTCATCCTCTTCGCACCTCCAATATGTACCATTCCCATTATCAGATTCGTCAACGCATATTCTGTCATCGCCTTCAACTTCGTCAGGAATGGAAGGAGACAAGAGTTTTCTCTGTATCACATCGTTCAACCAGTCGACGCCGAAATTCACCATACCCATCCTCTTCGACGCGAACTTGCTCCCAGCCTTGGGCATGATTTCAGTGTACACGTCAGTGCACAGCTGACGAGACACGAGACTAAAAACATAACGACAGTCTTTCAACGTGAGTGGCGGGGCGTACAAAAAAAATGCAGCAATGCGAAATCGATTCCCTCGTACTACTCACTATGCCCCCACGATCGCGCCGGCGCTAGAGCCGTGTATCGAATCGAAGGCATCGAGGAGGTCGAGGGTTGAGAGCGCGGCGGCCATGCCCGCGGAGACCGCCCCCCTCATCCCGCCCCCCTCGATGACCAAGGCGAGATGTGGGACGTCCGACGACGATGACGACGACGACGACGACGACGACGACGACCTGGACGATTGCGTCAAACGACGACGGCCAGGCTTGGACTTCGCCTCGACGCGCTCGCGCACGAGCGATAGCACCGGATGATGGCTCAGCAATTCGATCCCACGTCGGTAATTCGCACGGAGGGCGGGATCGGACGACGACGACGTCGTCTTGGCACGGTAGGTCAGGAGCGACGAGAGGCATCCGTTAATTACGGGATCGTGCCTGTGAAACGTCGTGCGTTCTTCTCCGGGAGAGAGGATCGTTCCGTTCCTCACGTCGTCGTCGCCGATATTGGGGCCGTGCGCTCCGAGGATGAGTCCCGATCCGATCCCCTTCGCGGGAAAACGAAATCCAACGTCTCTCAGCGGGACGTTATCGATCAGCGTCGCCGATCGCAATTCGTCGATGTTCGTTACCACGACGGGACACTCAGATTCCTCCTTGGATATTTTGGGGACCTTGACGATTGTGTCGTTTCTGATGCTTTTGTTTTGGAGGTTGCGGCGGAAGAAGAAGTTGGTTCTTTTTTTGCCGTCGCGGTCGCGACGATCCTCCCGGACATCGCATCGTTCGTACGCAAAGTCGCCTCCTTCCGCGGATGATGACGATTGAGAATGTCGTTCGTCGTTTGCGATTTTCGAAGTACAGCCCGAATCCCTCGCGTCGCGCTCCGCCCGAGACATCATGCCGCGTTCCTGCGCCGACGATATCATTCCATTTACGGGCGTATCGCGACATTCTGGCGTCGCGTCCTCTTCTCCTTCCCTCGACGACCTGCTGACGGGCATCTGTCTCATGAATAGCGGTTTGCCCGGAAGCAGCACGCCGAGAAGACCAGTAATCGACGAACGACATCCCGTCCTCCATCGGTCCCACCCGGTCGTCGGCGTGGCGTCAACGTCGAGATGATCTGCGCCATAGTAGTCATCGCGAATCGCAATATCATCGGCGACGTCACCGTCGTCGTCGTCGAATTCGATCGTCGTTCGACCGACCATGTCCCTCCTCTCGGTCGGCGCGTCCTTCCCGTCGTTATCGACGACGATGGCATCATCGAATATGAACGACGATGACGACGACGACGACGACGACGACGATTCGTCGACCGCAACATCATCCCGCGATGATGACGATGACGATGACGACGAGCGATCGCACGAGCCCGGTCCGATCATCATCGCGTCGTTGTCGTCGTCGTAGTCGACGAATTCGTCATCGACGTCGCATCGTCCCCAGAAGAATTCCAACGACGACGACGACGACGACGACGACGATCGATCGTCGTCGCGTTGCCCTCGTCGTCGTCTCCTTCGGATGCGAGCGGCGTGCGGGAATACGAACGACGACGACGGGCGGTCGCGGTCGCGGTCGCGGCGGCGGCGGCGCCGCCGCATCTCCTCCTTTTCCGTGGACTCGGTCGCGCGGGCGGCGGCGTTGCACGACGCGGCACGACGATCGTGCGATGGCGACGACGAGAGGAGGACGAGACGGGACGACGACGACGACGACGACGACGACGACGACGACGAGGAGGACGACGATGCTCCTACTCCCCGCGCGTGGTACGTTAGCGACTGCCAGAGCGCGAGATATCGCGCTAAATGACGCGGACGGAAAGGGCCGATCATGGGGATATGATATTTACTACTATCCGAGGAGATTCTTTTGAAATAGAGAGAGAATAATGATATATTATGATGTAGGAGTATGGTACTATCTAGATAACGGCTCATTTGCAGTGTTCTCTGGCTAAAAGTTAGGGGTGTAGGTATTTTCTGGCGTACCATACCGCCAGCAGCTGCTGGCGTAGGAATTTTGCTGGCGTATCTCAAAATTAAGATGCGCCAGCACCAGCAACTGC